>UYYA01004154.1:0-158569 GCA_900624975.1 Angiostrongylus costaricensis | reverse complement strand
TTCCAGGCTCTGAAGAAGGCGAAACCGCCGAAACGTCAGCAATTGTGTTCTAATAAATTCTATGTTAACAACCTCGTTGTCTGCTTATTGATGAAAAACATTGAAATAAAAATTGTTAGAATTTGTAGTTCGCTGCTAAAAGATCAAATTTTTTTATTCTATAGCTTTAAGCTTTTGATTTTCGCAGCCGATAAAATCTAGCACTCTTTCTGACCCGGATGGTGTGGTGGTAAAGTGCGCCACTCCCCGGTAAGGACAATAGCGCGTTCGTTCCCCACCGCATACACCCGCAGTCCTGAGCTTTGCAAATATCTCAGCATCATTGAAGTTATATTTCACAATGTCTACCCTGCCCTAAAAAAAGAGTAGGCAGTAAATAATAAGTTAAAACTCATCCTTTTGTTCCGTTGAGTATCGCGTAATGAGCAGCGAAGCAACTGAAGAAGCAGCTCAATGCACGAAACGACGGTGTCCCTTAATGAACCGCTGCTCTTTGCGACTACTGCCCATACATTGAAAATTCCGAAAGCATAAATGTTACTTTAAACTTTTCTTGTTCACCTGATTTTTTAAAGTCTGCAATCAATGTGCTTTTTCAGAAGAATTAGTTTTATTCTAGAAAGAACATTAGAAAGCCTTCCCTATATGCTTTCAAGTCTCCAGTTTCTTAAGTTTTCTAGCTATCGAAAGGGTGTCATAACTTGACAAAAAGTCGGTTTCGTCGGGATTCTGTTAATGAGAGAGATGATATGGTTATAGTTACGCTAATTGTTGGTGTAATATTTGGAATAAACTGTAGCAGGAAGAAAAACGACTTCGACGTATTTCAAAATGAAATGTGCAGCCAAAAATATCATATGGATGATTTGAATATAGTTGCAGCAGAGATCGGACGATAATCAAACATTTGGTTAAGGATGGCTCCGAAGAAAGCGAAAACATTGAAAAGTCGGCCATCGAATTACAGCAGCAACGACTGATACCAACCTTGCATCAGCTCAACCAGGGCAGTTCGTGAGATCTACACCAATGTCATAGTATTTGCGGCACATTCAACGTTATGATATGGTTGTGCGCAGATTCGCCTAACTGTTCTTTGACCAGCAGTCAAATTAGACGACAAGAGAACTAACAGAGTTCTGTTTACACTTTTCGCGCACAAGGACAGCCTAGAGTCATGTAGCGCGTGGTCATCTACATGATCAGAATCTTGTAGATCACTCCTTTGCGATAGAAATAAGTTGATTTGCTGCTCATTTGAGTGTAAAGCATTTTTAGCCCATATTGAGAAACACACGAAAGCTATGAATGAAAAATGTTCTCTTTCAAAATTGTGGCTTATTACTATTTTGCTATGGATAATATTTTGTCCATATCGCTTCCTGCAGAGCTGAAATGATTCGAAGAGAATGTCTGAAGCAGCTATTGTCTGCGACAAGTGTCTTCATAGTCACATTGAGTAGAATCCAGTGCACAAAAGCACCGCACGAATAAAGTGACCACACTCGCTGTTGCTTCTTTTATTTTTGCATTTTTTTAGTTCGCATAGGATTTCATGAAAGTGCTTATTAAGAGCACTTTTGATAGTTTGGCTTTGCAATCTTTTGGTGCCAGACATGCCCTGAAGGATAAAAAACTGATATAATGCAAACTTAGGTGTTCGTTAAACATTGTGTTAGCCTAAAAACGCACTGAACCACAAGAACGAAGCCAAATGGAGTCGGATAGATGATCCTCCGGTGAGGACAGACTGACTATGGGTGGTTTATCCTTTATTTTTTTTATCTTGCACACACGGGCTTACCGCCTCGTCGTGGCTGAGAGGTGTTTCTGTAAGTTGGGCTGCGATGTGAAGCCAAAAGATCCATCCACCGGCAGGGTCTCCCATGCTGAGGACCGCGGCCTTTCCATTATGAAGCCCAGCTAAAATAAACCAGTACCAGGATTCACAACGATCGTGGTATCATACTTGTTGTATGGTGGTAAATCTCCTTCCGATCCACGAGGGATGTGACTGCCAGTGGTGGTGACGACCTGGGACAGACTTCGCTAAGGATGACCTCGGGACTCCAGGGAACACAATGGTTACACCAGCAAAACACCGAAAAAGTGGGAATTATGCTGGAGTCGCACAACCCTTGAAGACGAGCCATCCAAAGTATACAAAGTAATATTTATTTATGTGCTCTTATAAATTAATTTTTTTTGAGCTGATGCGCGATTGGTTTACGTTTCTATATGTTTTGTTGTATCTTGTAAACATAAAAAGGGATAAAGCTCTCGGCATTTGTCACTCCTTAGAGATGCGCTATGTATTTGAGACTTCATTAAGCATCGTTGGAGCGAGGTGACTGAATGCGGACCTGGCCGTTACAGTGACTCGCGGTAGCTAAGCGATGTATCGAGCCAATGCAGCCAACCTCCCAGAGAGGTCTGGCACTAATTTGCTGATCTCGGAGGGACAGAAAGCTTGGTGAGTATGGCGCTCAGCGATTGATCCCATGTGCATTGCAGTGCGAATTTGTCAATCCGCTGCATGCGCCACCGTATAGAAATGTTTATTTAATATCCGGAACTGCAAAAGGCTGCAAGTCACTTACTTTTTCCTTTGTTTTTCTTAGTCTTAAGTTTTTCACAAATCACTAAAGAGTTTGGCGAACTAAGGTCCTTCAATTCAGTGCAAAAGTAGCAATGTTTACATCGGCATCTCCCACATTCACGTGCTTTACAACCGATGCTTTGCAATAGAATTGCTCACCCATGATTTCGTCGTTCTACTCAGTCTTTTAAATGATAATTTATGCTCTGACTTAATCTTAATGTAATTTCTTTTTTTTGTATTTCTTAATTCAAAAGACCCATACAAATCGGATCCTACAGTCCAGCTGGTGGCAGTTACCAATCTGAATTACCAATGGAGGCATCAGGTTTATCAGACCCTTTTGGGTGATGATTTTGAGGTAGACGCTCAATTTCTGCGAAAAAACACCACTAGACAGTTAACAACTATTTTTTATCAACGAATTTTGTAAGACAAGAGTGCGTAATGGGAATCAGCAACATTTATGGTGCAGAAAAATTTTAGAAAAAAAAATTCCATTCTACAGCTGAACCTCGGACTTTTCTCATTACTTTTGTTTTTGAAGGAATTATTTACCCCGAAGAAGGCCTAGGCGACGGATTTAAGTTATAAACTAAAAAAAGATAGTTTCAATTTTTTAGGCCATGCGTGGAATTTTTGTGAGAATGACAGCTATTTATTGGATTATAGAACGCCATAGTCCAATCCTATTTCTTTCATCCAGTGACTTCAATTCACCAATTAATCAACATTAAACTACATCAGAAACGAATCAAGAAGTTGCAGACTTATGAATGTGGCGCTAATCATAAGAAGAGAAAGAAGGTTTCATGAAATCTGGATTACTTGATCAATAATCCATCTCAAGCGTTTCCTTAAACACACAATGAGTCAATGAGTGGAACAAAGGAATGAAGTGTAACTGGGAAACAGGTTGGAAATCATGATAGTAGAAAAGAAGAAACAATAAAGACGAAGTGTAAAATTATTCGAGCCTGAAAACAAAGTATAAAAACTAAAAAAAAGTCTCTTTTAGTAAGAAAGGTTTATAAAATAGTGGTGGATGTTAGAAGATGTTCAGAACTCAGAGAAAGAATGAGAAAGAATGTTATTGTAGGTAATAGCTCATTTCAGGTGGCAGAGATGCTGAATATTTCATACAAAGCATACAAAACGGGTCTTCCTGATTAATTTGGGCGACACGCGAAGCGATCCAGGGTGACCTCGCGGTGATCACGGTCTTTCAGAGATCTCTCAGACGAAACGGAACGACAGCGAATACGCCGCTGCGCAAGCAGTGTTACAATCCAATTCCAAGGTATTGGTTCAAAGTCTATTTATTCACACAAATTTCTTTATATATTTTCATGAATGGTTGGATGGCCCTTCACTGGTTGTGCGGTCCCAGCATAAATTCCACTATTTTGCTGGTTTGGCCATTGCGGTTTCCTGGAGTCCAAAGATCAGCCTGGCCAAAGTCTGTCCTAGGTCTTCACTACCATAGGTAGTCGTAGCATTTGTGGACTAGAGAGAGAGAGAGAGAGAGATTAACCATCATGCGAGTATTCGATACCAGGAGTGTGGTGGATCCTGGATTGGTTTACTCTTAACCAGACTTCCTAATGGAAACGCAGAAGTTCTTTTCGGCTTGGAAGACCCTGTTGGGTTGACGGATTTCTTTACATAGATCGTTTTAAATGAAGATTGAGAATAATGAAACTATGAACTTATGAAAAATCGTTGATAATGTCGAATATTCGCACTGATGGCATTAGACTTCTTTCAAGGAAAGTCTTTAGTCATATCATTTTACATCCATCGTCAGATTACATCGGTCCTAAGCTGATAGAAATTATTAAAACTTTCCACTTCATACAAAAATCCATATCCTTCTCCAGTTACCTTCGTTCAACACTCCTTTAGTTGTTAGCGATTGAAAGAGAGTTTCTCAATTTTATTTTTTCTATCCTATAGTGGTAATAAAGTTTTGCAACAACAGGTTTTCCTTGATACAATTACCAACGAGAAGAATGCCGGTTTCTTGATTACCTAATGTTAATCAGTTGTGTTCGCAATAGAGATTGATAGATCAGAAACAACATCCGCAAATGTCGCCGCGCACGAAAGCAACGGTCGCCATAAAGAACGATGTCTAGGAAATGAAAACAAAATAGAAAGAAGACGAAAAGATTCAAAGTTATTGTCTTAGTGCCTGTACTACGGGCCAAGATTAGCGGTGCAAATTTCCGGCGGCTTCCAACTTCAACGATGCAGGAGGCGAGTACACTACCACATTATGGTGGCAAAAATCCCGATTATTCGGATCATTATTGCTTCCACGTTTCTAAAAGCATTTCACCACAGCGATTGACAAGAAAATCATTCGCTTAGATCTGTAATCATCGCATTTCGTTGAACAAAACTTTACCTCGTTTGTAAAGTTGTGCAAATTGTTACTCTTTCCTTCCAGCTAATTGTTAACTGTGAGCTGGGATAGGTTTGTTCAACACGGATGCGCCTACACCTACGTTTGCTTGGTTTGCATCGAAAAAACCCCAAAAAGGGTTTTATGTGAATTATTAGGTTTACAGGGCAACTTTTCATGAGCAACGTCTGGCACAGCATTTGTGTTTGACAAGCTATCGATTGATTATGAAAACTATGACAGGTAAGCTCTTTATTGCAAAATAAAAAAATTCGAAAAGAGTATGTTTTGAAACCAATACATTAGGTCGACTCCGCTTACCGATGTTATGAACACATACTAGTTACTTAATAAATTGAAAACGGGCATTATTGTTCGGCCCTGCAATAAATCACGCAATAAATCAAATCAGGTTTTGGTATACAAAAGTAATCCGATAGTAACCATAATTATGTCGGTAGTTTCAATTGTAAAATAAAATTTCCTAACTCAGTGGATACGACGGAATCCACAAGATTGCCTTCATACGGGGCTATCTAACGAACGAATCGGAACACAAATTTGGCTCAGTTTTTTGGTGAGTGCTGTGAGGTTCAAGACCTAGTGTTATATGGATCCACTGACACCTAAACTACCCACACCTATCCTGCCTTTTGCTTACTTGGATAGTTACTTGGACGGTCCTTCTTCACGAGCTGTGCAGACCCCAGCACGTATGCCATTCGTTCCTTTCTCTCGCAACCGTAGTCCATGGTGGTGGACTTGCTCGAGCATGGTAGCGCTTACGAGTCTCATACCGTGATCTGTAAAACAACAGCAGCTGCGGGTACAGCTGATTAACTTTGTTTTCGAACACGTCCGCCCAGCGTGTAGGTAGCCGTCCAAGGGGACGCTTGAGTTCTCTTGGAGTTCATTCTATTGTTCTCTTCGTCCATCCGTCATCTTTTCTTCTCATTATGTGACCGGCCCATCTATGTTTCGCTGTCGATGTATATTCTTCCGGAACTCGAAGATGTGACAGATTTCGAAGGTCAGAGCTTCGCATTCCGGCTACATATTGAGTGCCGGTTATATTTCAGAAGACATCGCTCAAGCGTTCTGTGAGCAGTTCAAAGCATTCTTGACATAGTTGAAGTATCAACCCACGTCTCTGCAGCATAACAGAGCGCTGGGAAAACCGTAGAATCGAAGAGATGAGCGCGGATTCTCGGGTCCTTCAGTTGGTCGGTGGCTTCTTTGAAAGGCCCGAATGCGGCCCCAGCTGCTCTCCTTCTATCAAGTTCCTCCTTCATGTTGTTTTCCATGTTCAATGATCGCTCAACGTAAACGTACGAGGTGGTCTCTTCAATGAGAGAGCCAGCCAATTCAATTTTTTCGCCTTCGCACCATGAACTGGGTATTAGTTCCCAGGGTCGACTTTCTCTTAACCTCGGCATTGGAATATGAATGCTTCGTTTTCTTGTCCAGCAATCGCGAGGTTTTTAAACAGCATACATTAACTTCCATAGAAAAACACAATACGATACAACAGCAGTTGACGTTTCGGCAGAATCGCCTTCTTCAGAGCCTGGAAGGGTATGCTGATATACAATCTACTAGGCCAAACGCTTCAACAACACTTACAAAAAGACGAAAAACTCGTCGGTAATTACATGATCAACAACCTCTCGAAAAAACCCACCGCTTTTTCGTGACTTCCAATGAGGAACTTTAGAAAAAAACTGGCTTCCGTTTTTGGACGTTCAAATAAACCTATCAAGTATCGGTTACCTGACAAAGTGGTATTGAAAGCCAAGTAACAAGAACATTCTTGTTCATTTCCTTTCTTCCCACCCTTCACACACAAAGAGGGCGATTGTGAGAAACATGTTTCGAACAGCCACCTCTGTGTGCACTACCAGGGAACTAAAGGAAGAATTGCGCGACTTGGCTCGGCAAATAGCCATCTCCAATGGCTACGAAATAGTAACCCACGAGATAAGTTTACAAGGAGAACGACGCGCCCACGCGAAACACTTGGCCAAAACAAAATCCCGTTTGTGTTGCCTTTCATAAGCGATGAAGTAAGCGCAGCTATAAAACGATGCTTAAGAAGGGCAGGTCTAGAGGAATCGGTAGCGATAGTTGAAATACCACCGACTACTCTACGTAGCCAATTAGTTCGCAACCGCCTGTATGACCGTCTGTGTGAAACAACAAATTGCGTAATTTGCCCTTACGGCAGGGACGGTGATTGCATGAGTTCAGGTACGATATACCTGATCTCTAGTAATAATTGCAGAGATGAATATATTGGCGAAACGGGCAGACCTTTGTGTATCCGTATAAGAGAACACCTAGATGGCAAACGAAAACTAAGACGAAGCACCCCAATAGGCATGCATAGGATACAAAAGCATAGCGGAGACGATTTTGAAGTAAAAGTCAATATCCTTGCACAGGAGNCCCACGAGATAAGTTTACAAGGAGAACGACGCGCCCACGCGAAACACTTGGCCAAAACAAAATCCCGTTTGTGTTGCCTTTCATAAGCGATGAAGTAAGCGCAGCTATAAAACGATGCTTAAGAAGGGCAGGTCTAGAGGAATCGGTAGCGATAGTTGAAATACCACCGACTACTCTACGTAGCCAATTAGTTCGCAACCGCCTGTATGACCGTCTGTGTGAAACAACAAATTGCGTAATTTGCCCTTACGGCAGGGACGGTGATTGCATGAGTTCAGGTACGATATACCTGATCTCTAGTAATAATTGCAGAGATGAATATATTGGCGAAACGGGCAGACCTTTGTGTATCCGTATAAGAGAACACCTAGATGGCAAACGAAAACTAAGACGAAGCACCCCAATAGGCATGCATAGGATACAAAAGCATAGCGGAGACGATTTTGAAGTAAAAGTCAATATCCTTGCACAGGAGACTAAAACACCAGCGCGAAAACTCCTTGAGGCTTTTTGGATAAATGCCAAAAACCCTGCAATGAATAGCAGGGATGAATGCCCGGAGGTCATACGCGACCTGATCCCGTACGTTCGCATCAATTTCTGATGTGGGATAATGCAACCATATGCGAGTATAAACAGCTGTTCTAACCTTCCTCAGTTGAGGTCACGTAAAAAGCGGTGAGTTTCTCGAGAAGCTGTTGATCATGTAATTACCAAAGAGTCTTTCGTCTTTTTGTAAGTGTTATTGAAGCGTTTGGCCTAGTAGATTGTATATCAGTATACCGTTCCAGGCTCTGAAGAAGGCGATACTGCCGAAACGTCAGCTACTGTTGTATTGTATTGTGTTTTTCTATGGAAGTAAATGTATGCTGTTTAAAAACCTCGCGATTGCTGAACAAGAAAACGACGAACTGGGTATTCTTCCGATTCATGTCTAACCTTTTTTTTCCGCTTCTTTGGGCTCGTTGATCATCGTCTCTGCTTCGTTGGTACTTATTGTGAAGATGATGACGTCATCGGCGAAACGAAGGTCTGATAGGAATTTTCCATCAATACGTATGCCTTCCTCATCCCAATCGAGTGACTTCATTATCCACTGCAGTGCGGCACTGAACAGCTTTGGCGATATCGTGTCGCCCTGTCGAACCCCTTTTCCTATAGGTGTTGTAAGAGGTCGATGGAAAGCCGTATTCTCGTAGTGCAGTTCCGATAACAGTCGGACAGAGTCCTTCTGCAAGACAGGTCCACTACTTGGTCGACGAGCGCTGATAGGATTGCATTCGTTTTGACGCTGTCAAACGCTTTCTCATAGTCGACAAAGGTTAGGGACAGAGACAAGTGGTATTCCTGACAAACTTCGTTGACCCTGGACAGGTCTATGCCGCAAATTCCTTTTTGAAATCCTGCTTGCTCGACTGGTTGCGCCTCATCCAATGTCATTGATATGCGCGAGAGGATAATCTTCGTGATGAGCTTGCAGAGTACACTTAACAAACATATGGGATGATAGTTACGAAGATCTCTTCGGTCTCTTTTCTTGGCGAGGATGACCGTGCGCGGCGCCCTCCACTGGTCTGGGATTTTTTCCTTTTTAAGGTAGTCTGTCATATGATCTGCGAAGTACGTGTGAATTGTGGCCTCCAACTCTAAGGAAATCGGCAGTGATATTATCGGGTCCTGGAGCTGCGGGTGATTGCTGTGGCAAAAAGATCGATAGAAATAGCTGAGAGACGTGCGAAACAAAGGACCCGCATGGTGTGGTGGTGAACGCGTTACTCCCCGGAAAGGATAATAGCGCGTTCGTTCCCCACCATAGACACCTGCGGTCCAGAGTTTTGCAAATATCTCAGCAACATTGTGGTTGTATTTCGCTTAGTAACCTGCCATGAAAATTATAGAAGGCAGAAAACAAAACGTTAAACATTATCCCCGGAATAGTTACTATTTCTTTCTATTACTGCATGTTTCTGTAGTAAGGATCAGATCTACTGTTTCTCGGGTTGCCTGGCAAATGTCGTAGTGCGTAAATATTTTGATCCCATCCTAAGGAACTTCGTGTGGAGAATTCCTCTATCAAGATTCTCTATCTACCTAGCAGACATTCAATGGGTCGATGGAGACGGCCTTTGCCACAACACCACTAGACAAAGTATCACGTGACCATCGGTCACACCATCGGGCATGCTGCTGAGTACGTCTCATTGCTTGGGGAATGGACCCCGCGACCCGGGCCATGACCTTCGCTTGGACGTAGCCACGCCCGGACGAGCACCGCCTCTTTTTTGGAGACTTGGGAGGTGCTTTTTGGAGAGTCTTACGTTCGACTCGATTGCCTTATTCTTACGCCAGTATTCCTTTCATCGTTATTCCTGTTGTATTGCTTTTTTGCCTTTATGTATATAAAGATTTAATCACAAGTTTGAGTGTCGAAAGCTGTTGCCCTGTGTCAACTACGAAAAGTCCCGCGTGGCGTCATATCACGAAGTCGAGCATTCTGTTTAAAGCTAGTGGTTATTCGATGTCGATAACTAACTCGAAGGCCTATATTCCGCTAACAACTGCGATATTTTATTTGGTACATTGGCCAAATCAATAGAGTCTGCTGCAACGACCGAACTACTGTTACGAAGTCACAGGACAATCAGTCGCAAACCGGGAAACCAGTACGTTTACATTCGCTATATAATGACTTCCTCAAGATCATCACGTCAAGGGGCTTTAACAAGGGCTGTTAACCGTCTCCTAAGTAATCTTGACGATTGTGAAGACCTAGCATCGTCCCAAGTGGAGCTTCCCTATGATGAAGCCGACCGCATTTCGTACGTCAATACGCTAAGGAAAAGGATCACAGATGCAACTCTCGCCATCCAGTTCGAAATGGAAAATGTCCAGACAGCACTGGATAAGTACAGTGAAGAAGCGGATCATCTTGATTCTAATATCTCATCAATAGATAATGCACGTGGGAGAATTAATGCAAACACCGAAAAAACACTTGAGCTACTTGATAGAGCGACGCGTTATCTCTTCAAGTTCTTCAAACTAAAGAAAACTTTAGAAGATGCAAAAGAAAACGTTTCGAGTAGCTCAAATTTTAGCTCTCCAGCAGTAAACCTGCCACCTGTCCCTATCCCAAAATTCAGCGGAAAACTATGGGAGTGGGACACATTTTGGGAAGCATTCAACTACTCAGTGCACTCTCAAAGAATGGACGACTTCTTGAAAATGAACTGTTTCTAGATTCTCTTGAAGGGAAAGCGAAAGCTTTCGTTAACCAATACAGCATAACGCGATAGTCCTACCAGATGGTTATCACTCATCTAAAGAATAAGTACGGTAACAAGCAAGATCTCGTAGACGAACTACTCAACAGAGTACAAACGAGCAAAGCGAACAGCGACCGCCTTGAAGATCAACAGACATTGTGTGAGCATTTGTTCTCCGTAATCAGCCAATTGGCATACAATGGAGAATTTGTGGACACCACGTACTTGCAAAATCAACTTACGAAATTTACGAGAGATATTCAAAGACACGCATTGGATCAAAGAAGTCGAAAGTCGGATAAAACATAGAAAACCGAAGATCTTCCAAACTCTATCAATGAATGTATAACCAAGGAGCTTAAGATACAGCAACAGCTGAACAGAAACGTCAGTATTAGATCAGAGTTGAGAGGCACTATAAATAGACCCTTACAGCAACCTTTTATGCCTCAAACCCACATGACCACAACCAGAATTTATCCATGTTTCTACTGTGAGACGAAAGGACATTTCCCAGTTGACTGCAAAGGAGTGCGAACGTATGAAGAAAAAGTGCAGGTTATGAAAGAACGGAACCTTTGCTTTAACTGTGGATCAAAGTTTCACCAAACATCAGCTTGCAAGGGCGGGTCCTGCCGAGTGTGCGGTAAACGTGGGCATCACACGTCTATTTGTAAGCAGCAACAACCGTCAAAAGAACAGCATAATCAACCAGAAGTAGGTCAAGGAGACAAATAAACGCGGCCTGTCAACACCACTAAAAGCAAAAAGATTGCGCCATCAAGAATCAATACAGTAGATTCCCAACGGAACTATCAGAACGATACGGTCATACTAAACGCGATGAAAGAAGATACAACGAATGTCCAAGTATTGGCAGGAAAAGCGCGGATCTTCAATCCATTCACTCAGACAAGCGAACCAGTACGTCTCTTGCTTGATAGCTGAAAGTCTTCATTTACGAAATACTGATTCCGCAGAATTATCCATTAACACATTCGGAGTTGTTAGCAAAGTGAAAAAGAACTGTGGAATTACCGCAGTAAAATTGTGGGATGTCTATGGAACACAACATGAAATCACAGTAACTAGGATCGAGACCATCACCAAACCACTAAAACGTATACGTCTCAGCCAAAAGGATAAGAAGTTCCTCTGTTATAATAATATTGAACAGTCGATCCATCCTGACTGTATCATCGTACATCCACAAATCCTGCTTGGATGCTCTGATGTATTTTATCTACTTGACGGTAACCTAGGACCGAACAAAACATTACCATCGGGGTTAAGGTTAATTCCCTCTAAACTGGGCTATCTCTTAGTAGGAGCCCACCACAAGCAGTACATGCAATCACAAGAAAGTACACTCCTTGTCACAGAGACTACGGCACCCAATCCTCAACCTTTTGAACAACGATCATGGGAAGGCTTTTGCACACTAGAATCATCAGGGGTCAACGAATTTACGGTTTTTTACAACGATCGAATTTAAAAGAACAAGAGCAGCAAAATGCTGAAATATGGAAACAGTTTGCGAAAACTAGAGAGAGTCGTGAGGATGGTTACTATGTGAGACTTCCGTGGAAGAACAATTCAACCACACTCCCTGAGAACAAATGCATGGCATTTCGGCGACTACAGGCGACAATCGCCACACTAACGAAAAATTCTCCTGCTAGAGAAATGTAACGAAACCATAATGCAGCAACTAAACGAGGACATTATTGAGGAAGTCGATGAATCGATACGCCAACAAGGCGTAATTATTCACTACCTACCGCTCCGCGCCGTGGTAACTCCACATGAGGAAACTACAAAATTACGAATCGTTTACGATGCATCCGCGCATCCAATATCAGCGCACTCATTAAATGATGTCCTCCACCAAGGGCCAGTTTTCCTCCCTCGAATATGCGTTATTCTACTCCGTTTTCGTACAGGAAATATTGCAATGATTGCGGACGTAGAGAAACCATTCTTCTCCACGAGCACAGTAGAGATGCTACACGGGACATACTCAATGGAAGACTCATAGAAAGCGGTGAGTGTGAAGAGCTATACTAAATGTGATTGAAATCTTGGTTTAGCGTTTTCTCTGTTTGGTTATGGAGGTGTTTGGCCAAGTGGATTGCTGTCAACTTGACCCTTCCAGGCTCTGAGGAAGGCGAAATCCGCCGAAACGTCAGCTTGTGCGTAAATAAAGAAATAAAATAGCACCTCGTGTTTGCTGAACAGTAGTAGAAAGAATTATTCAATCAATGCCGAGGTTAATAGAAAGTCGGACGTGGGAGTTATTGTTGGTAGTATTTTCTCTCGGATTCAAAAAATTTGTGACTGCGTTACCGCGAGGATAAGGATCAAATCGAAGACATTTGCGTGATAACTCTCGACAGTAAATGCGATGCTCTTTATTTCACTCAAACGATCAGAGCTTAAGTAACTATTGTAACACCCAACAAGGCCTAATAACTACGAAAGCCCGCTGGCGTTAATTGGTAACCGCCTTGCATAGATGCCTTCTATCTGAAAAGTTCGAGACTTTTAAAATTGGCAAAATAGGTCTCAAAAGCAGCAATGGTTTCCGGAAGGTTTCTAGAATTTCCATTAACTATCGGAGGTGAAATTTTCACATCTATTTTGTTCGAGTATGTAATAGTTCTCTATTAACTTCGTTTATGCGAGTAGGTAACAGCTCTTTTCTGGCATTAAAATTCATAAAGTTGGAATAAAAGCGTTTCGTTAAAGCCTCAATTTATTAAAAATACGATAACAAATCACCTGCTAAGCAGCCGAAAAACCTTATAAAGTAATTCCGCTAAGCGAACGAGAGCTAATTTTGGCTGTGGAAGTGGAAGTTTGCCGTATCACTTAAGGTCCATATTAGCTTTACTGTGTTCAATGGAAAAGCACAACATCATTGTTGGAAAGATTTTTCTTTCATCTACAGGTCTGCAGGTACTCTCGAGAAAGCTCCTATTTGTAGTTCATGTTTAACTTTAGGCAGCTTCATCCTTTACGTTGCTGGCATTTCTGTGTACTGTGAACGATGCTATTTCGAAAATACAATTCATTACTGTGTCTTCGAAAGTCATTGACACAGTAATAATCTTTATAATAACGATGAAGGTGAAAAAAATAAGAAGGTTAGTGCTCACAGTCTTCGGCAATGGAATGGGATTTTGGAAGCATTTATGTTTGAAAAAGTCCTTGTTGCTAAACAGTGGTTAAAGTTCTTGTAGAGCTAGTAGAGAAATATTAGACGCACGGTATTGGCAGTCGAGTCAATAGAGATAAAGTTTAGCTCAATCTGGGGTCATTAATAAGTTGTGTAGTTGGGTCATGTTACATTGGCAATGTAATGAAATGTTAGCGGCCTAATGACATTCTTAAGTACAAGCACGCTACTTGTAGAATTCGGTCTAGAGAATTCGGTAACGATAATTGAAATACTACCGAGTAGTCCAAGACGCCAGTTAGCTCGTAATCGCCTATATGGCCGTCTGTGTGGAACGCAAAATTGCATAATTTGCCCGAATGGTAGAGACGGTGACTGCATGAGTTCGGGTACAGTCTATCTGATCTCTTGTAAAGCGTGCGGGGACGAATACGTTGGCGAAACGGGTAGACCACTCTGCGTACGTATAAAACAACACCTAGTCGCCACACGTAAACCAAATACTCCACTAGGCACGCATAAGATGCAGAGACATAACGGAGAAGATTTTGAAGTAAGAGTTACGATTCTCGCGCAAAACTTTCTGGATTAATTCCAGA
The DNA here is from genome assembly GCA_900624975.1 of Angiostrongylus costaricensis. Classification (NCBI taxonomy): domain Eukaryota; kingdom Metazoa; phylum Nematoda; class Chromadorea; order Rhabditida; family Metastrongylidae; genus Angiostrongylus; species Angiostrongylus costaricensis. The sequence goes on along the minus strand of UYYA01004154.1, from coordinate 144,075 downwards.
AATCCGCAACTGAACGCCAGGGAAGAATGCCTCATTATCACTCGTGATATTGGGCAGTATATAAGCCTGTTATTTTGATGACATAGGTACAATACCATTCCGTGTGAACTCTGTGCGGTTGGTCTCCACATGACATATTTAGTGGAAGCCTCATAGAAAGCGGTGAGTGTGCAAAGACTGTATTCAATGTGATTGAAATTTTGGTTCAGAATTTTCTCTGTTTAGTTATGAAGGTGTTCGGCCGTGTAGATTGTAGTCAGCTTGACCTCTCCAGGCTCTGAGGAAGGCGAAATCCGCTGAAATGTCAGCTTGTACGTAAGTGAAGGAATAAAGTAACACCTCGTGTTTGCTTGCTGAACAGAAGTAAAAGGTATATATATATATATATATATAGTGTCACTGCAGGACTTTTGGCACTTATCCAAAAAGCCTCAAGAAGCTTGAGCGCTGGTGTTTTCGCATCCTATGCGAGGATATTGACTTTTACTTCAAAATCGTCTCCGCTGTGCTTTTGTATTCTATGCGTCCCTACTGTCGTGCCTTGTCTTCCTTTTCGTTTGCCATCTAGGTGTTCTTTTATACGGATACACAGTCTGCCCGTTTCGCCAATATATTCATCTCCGCAATTGTTACAAGAGATTAGGTATATCGTTCCTGAACTCATGCAATCACCGTCCCTGCCGTAAGGGCAAATTACGCAATTTGTTGTTTCACATAGACGGTTATACAGGCGGTTGCGAACTAATTGGCGACGTAGAGTAGCCGGTGGTATTTCAACTATCGCTACTGATTCCTCTAGAATTTCCCTTCTTAGGCATCGTTTTATAGCTATACTTACTTCATCGCTGATAAAGGGCAACTTAAACGGGATTTTCTTTTAGCCAAGTGTTTGGTCTTGGGGCGCCGCCATTTTTTTAAACAAATCTCGTCGGGTTACCATTTCGTAGCCATTGGATATGGCTATTTGCCGAGCCAAGTCGTGCAATTCTTGTATTAGTTCCCTGGTAGTGCACACAGAGGTGGCTCTTCGAAACATGTTTCTCACAATCGCCCTCTTTGTGTATGAAGGGTGAGAGGAAAGGAAATGAGCGAGGATGTTTTTGTTATTTCGTTTTCGGTACCACTTTGTCATGTAACCGCTACTTGATAAGTTCACTTGGACGTTAAGAAATGGAAGCCAATTCTCTTCTGGTTTCTCCCGAGTAAATTTGATGTACACAGATTGCTCATTCAATAACTCAGAGCATTCGTCCATCTCCTCTTGACTAGAGAAAAGACAAAACAGTCAAACGGAAAACAACGAATTCATAATTTAATGCCGAGGTTAATAGAAAGCCGATCTTGGGAGCTACAATTACATCTCGTAATAATTCCCACTAACGACTTTCTATTAATCTCAGATATCAAAACATTAATTTCGATAAAACTACTATTATCAATTCAAACTTGGGCGCACGCAGAGGAAAAACCCCAAGCAATAACAAGGCTTGAAGCCAAGGAAATGTTATCGAACTCGCAGTGCAACATCGCCTTCAAAATTTCGTCGTTGCCAGTGCGACCATGAAGTTGAGCATGCTTCTGGATGCCCTTCCGCTGTTGACGACGATAAAATCAAGGCTTTTTTGGAAGCGAATACACGCAACTTTTACCAGATTGCAGAACAGCTTCTATGAACCTCACCTGTTCTTTGCCGTCCAAAGAATACCCGAAAGTTGAAAAAGCTTAGGAAATTACGCTGTGCGAGTTGAATGATCATTCCTCACTACCAGTTTTTGCACTATCGATGTTGCAGAAGTAAAGCCCTGCGTAAACTATGTGAGAGTGGTCTTCATCAACAAGTGGAATACTGGAATTCTTGTGAAGAACAAAACGGTGAGCGTTTAGAAGAAGCTGTTTCCAAAGCGACTGAAATGTATGTTTTCAGATTTCTACAGCTGGAGTTAAGAAAGTATTTGGACGACTAGGATAGGTTTCAATATGGTCATTCCAGGATCTGAAAAAGGCGAAATCCTCTGAAATCCTAGCCGCTGGCAAATGAATCTTGTATTAAAAACATCGCTATCTTAAATCTTTTATTTACTGCCTTTTTTTCTTCTTAATGGCAGGTTATGTTGCGAAATATAACTCGTATGAAATGCTGAGATATTTGCAAAACTCCGGACCACAGGTGTATGCATTGGAGAACGAACACGCGCTGTTGTCCTTACCGGGGAGCAGCGCAATTCACCACTACACCATCCGGGTCCTTCGCTTTGCGCATATCTCAGCTACTTCTATCGATTTTTTTTGCCATCAGCAATCACCCGTCAACGGGGTTGATCTGGGGAGCGAATATCAGCATTGAACGCAGTTAAGCTGAGGCTTAGTTATAATCACAATCTTAAATCTTTTATTTACTGCCTTTTTTTCTTCTTAATGGCAGGTTATGTTGCGAAATATAGCTCGTATGAAATGCTGAGATATTTGCAAAACTCCGGACCACAGGTGTATGCAATGGAGAACATCGGACCCGGATGGTGTAGTGGTGAAGTGCGCTGCTACCCGGTAAGGACAACAGCGCGTGTTCGTTCTCCATTGCATACACCTGTGGTTCGGAGTTTTGCAAATATCTCAGCATTTCATACGAAAAACATCGCTTTTACTCGAAGAGAAATATATAACAATCAATTTGTGTTATAAACATCTCACCCTGATAGATCTACCTTACAACGGTTTCACTTTTATACTTCTTAAACACGATTTATAATCAACGTAAGCTCAAATTTCAGTAACCAACACTCCAATATGTATTCTTTCTTTGATGAGCTTACACGAAGTTGATAATGATATTTTCGGCTAACGTTTCGACGTCATCGTCTTCCTCATAGCCGATGATCCGAGTCCTGCAATTTCTTCAAGCTGAAAATTATATAGATAGCAATCTTTACTTATATATTACATTTTCTTCGCATCGTTGGGATTATCGGCTCTGTCGAAGGCGAAAGTGTCAAAACGTTAACAGGATAAACGTTTTTGCCAACTTCGCGTTGGCCCAATAATCTACCTAATCTACCTAAGCAGCTAATGATCAGTAATGCTGTGGTTAAATGACAGTAGGTTTAAAAAGTATTCATTAGCCATATGCTTGCTAATATAACACCAACTGCTGCAGGATGAAATGACCGTTGAAAAACAAATTATTATCAACGGGCAGTCGTCATGAACGACACTACCGTCCTGCATAAAGGAGCGCTGTTGGGTGAGGCTGCTTTACTCGAGCTGCTTCCAACTTGACACAACGACGAAAACACCATATCGAGAAAACAAATTACTGCGAACCATCGACACGGATCATCGCTCCAAGGAAGGCGAAAAGTTAGCCGAATAAATCTTTTCGTTAACCTCCTGTTAGCTTAATAATCCAAGAACGTATATATTATTGTTGACAAAAATTCTTGCACTTCACACATTTTTGCAGCTTATAATTCGAACGATTAACGTTATTTGTGATAACTACGGAAGAAAACTTGGGGAAAAATACTTCTGTCTTGGCTAGATCCGGTAATTAAGTGCTTGGGAAGTCTACCAGTATACAGCAAATTTTTCGTCCTTCAGCAGTAACACTTTGTAGCAGTCCATTCCCTGCTTTACTTTGGAGTTGCTTTCAAGGAAGGGTTAAACGAAGAGCTAATTGTGGGGCGAAGGGCAAATCCCACATTAATTATCGCGTACCATTAATCCCGATCGGATCAAGTTCTCCGTTACGAATTCGAGTTACTCTTCAAGGAAGTATTTCATTTACAAGGTTTACATTAGAATGAATTTTTCTCCGCTCACAACTACACTCGCGATTTCATTTATTTCCATTCAGTTCTCATTGACGAGTTTGACGCTGTTTTATTCCATTTTCTCACAATGTTTTCATTCCATCGAACGAAACGATGATTTTGTAACCAAGTTTTTTCTTCTATTAATCTTCGTGGATTATGACATTATTTAACGTGGAGCACGCAATGCCACATATGCAAGGCTAACAATACACTTTCAATTTTCAATTTATTTGAATACTTTGAAGACAACTGACTGCAAAGGTAAGTACACATGTGATTTAATAAATATACCGCAGATTCGCTGTAATCGTGACGAAAGAAACACGAGTTTGTTATTCACTTTATGTTCACGAAAAAAGCTGACATTTTGCGGGTTTTGCCTTTCTTCAGAGTCTACAAAGGTTAAGTTAACTGATATCCAGCCAAACCACTCCATAACCAAAAAAAAGAGAGTACGAAACCAAGATTCAAATCGCCTTGAAAACAAAACGGTTTCTTCACATGCTCAGTGCTTTCTATGAGTATTTCAATGAGTGGTTCATGTGGAGATCAACCGCACAGAGTTCACATGGATGAGCGAAAGCTGAAATACGCGGGCTCCTTCCCTTGACCTCTAAAGAGCCTCCGATACGGCTGCGTTGGGTAGGACGACCAAAAAGAGGCTGTTAAAATCTTAGGGTCATTCTAGGGTGTTTAAATCGTGAAGGACAAAGATGACGATGTGTACCTACTGCACCTGGAATGCATGGTCACTTGCAGTTGACTTTTCGATAAAATACTCAATCACACTGGTCAGAAAGGTAAGGTGTGACGTCATTGGACTAGCTCGGACGAGAGGATGCATTTCATTCAACGTTGTCCGTGATAGGGAAAAAGAATTGTTTCTCACAACATTCTATAACAGAAAAGTAGACAGCGTTCGCCAATGAGTATGAACACCGACTATTTTGAAGAAACTATGACAACCAGTAGCTTACACCTACGGTTGAGGAGATGTGAATCAATACTTGACAGTGCTCGTCGTCTTCACACCCACTTTAAGTTATACCGAAAATGAAGACCAAGTTTTCCATATGAACATAGAGCAGTTCTATAAAGAAAACAACATGTTATTCAAAATCATCATTGACGAATTTAGCGCTGATATTGAACCATGAAGAATCTGGACAACGTTACACTGACCCATGGCCTAGGATGGAATGGACAGTATGAGTGGCATCCTGTGCCTATCGCGACGATAAACACAACCAATGATAACTCACAATTCCAGAAGCCGCACAGTAGAAGTGTGACGTGGGTGTCCTACAAGTGAGAATTCACCATGAAATAGACCACATCATAATAAATAGATCTATTGTCTAGCTGATACCACCGTTTTACTAAAATTTTCCATCCAATAGGATCGTGAACATCTTCGCTTAAAAATTTTGTATTCGCGGAAAGAAGAGGAAAGGAAACCCCACCATTCAGTGAGCGAAACTACACAAACAACCTCTTGTTAGTGCGGTGAAACTCGAAAAGATTGGAAAGTCATCAATAAACGCCTGTCTTCAGGAGTACTCGACCTGACACTCCAAGGTGTAACCGCATGAGCCAACGCCATTCCCAGCTTACGTACAATCATGAGCTGTGTAGAAAGAAGGTAAAAAAGACTCACATAGAGTTGAGCAGCTGTGGTCACCGAGATTTCAAACACCGAGAAGGCCATTCGCAATACTCGCCGAAAATTGCCAATTATTACTAGGCAAAGATGGTGGCATTCCGACGCGTATGCAGAACAGATACGGCTTCCAGCAAGGCAATAGAGAAAATCACTCGCGGCTACAACACCAATCTTTCCAATAGTTTCTTTCTCAAATAGAATTAAAAAAGATGGATGGATGTGTTGTTGCACCCATTCTTCCTTCCAAAATCCGTCATGCTGTTTCGTTGCTGAGAAATCGAACAACACCAGGCCCAGACAGGATGAGATCTGAACACCCGAAGAACCGTCCGCCGCTATTCACCAACACATTGGCCCAACTTACGTGTCAGAATGCCAGGGTGTCACTCAATCGAAAACAACGTTGACCGTCGAGTGACTTGAGCAGGTTCGAGGAAAGCTCACTTTTCCCTGTCGCGTGTAAAATTAACCCAGTGTGCTAGCTCTAGGAACACGTTGACCACCATATCTTTTTATTAGGCCTTTCGTGAAAACCTGACTATCGTATCGGCGGTGTTCATGGTGTGATTTTGACATTTCCAGGAACCCATTTCCAAACAGCTTTTCCCAATAATGGTCCCTCACACGCATTGCTTGATCGACCCACCTTATTTTCGATAATTTGCCGCATAGAACCACTCCGTGTGTTCTTGATCTTCGCCGTAGTTCGGAGATTCGGATCCGTTTCATGGCTTACATGGCACGAGATACTACTAGCATTGTCCCATCGACTGCAAGTTCAATAACGCTACATGACCTTTCCCCTGTTTACGTAGCGAACAGGTTTTTGCTGCATACACTAAGGTGGGAAGAATGGGGCATATGAAACCAATCCGTTCCTCATGAATATCATTTTTGTGAGATTTAGTCGAAGACCAATCTTTCCACAGGCTTTATCAAAGCCGGTAAACATACGTTCCGCTTGGCTAATGTTTAGTGTTATAGGGACGATGTCATCAGCAAAGCGAAGATGGTGTAATTGCTGACCATTGATTTTCACTCTCATGTTATCCCATTCCAATCTTCGTATGAAGTTTTGGAGGGTGGCGGTAAATAATTTTGGAGAGATGGTATCGTCTTGCCAAACCCTCTTTTGACGTCAATGTTAATATCGTTGTAGAATGGTGATATCTTGGTTGTGAAATTTTTGTACAGCTTACGGAGAATCTTTATGTACTGAGCAAGGACTCCTTGACTATCAAATGCTCCCATAATTGCTTCTATCTCAACTGAATCAAAGGCCTTCTGTAAATCGATGAAAGTGAGACAGAGCGATCTTTTGTACTCTCGCGATACTTCAATGAGTCTTGTTATCGTGTGGATATGGTCCATCGTACTAAATCATTTTCGAAACCCTGCTTGCTCACATGGCTTTTCTTCGTCCAGTGTTCTTTCGATCCTGTTTAGGATGACTCGAGTGAAAAGTTTGTAGACGACAGACAGCAAGCAAATTGAGTTGTAGTTGCCGATATCTTGAAGGTTCCCTTTGTTACACAATAGACAGTCTTCTTCGTCTTGATATTTCATATGAGAGAAGGAGGACGTGACTATTGAGGAGATCGGGGTAGTATTTGTGAATAATTTTCTCCATTGCCTTTTTGGACCCTGTAACTGCTCCATCTGGGTGTCAGAGTGCAATCATCTTGGTCTTGTAATTCGCTAAGGCTTGGTGGGCTTAGGTAATGCTTTACCGACCATCTGTAGATTCGACCATAACTGCTGCTCTTTCCTCCTTAAGATCTTGTGTCGCTCGTCTGCATTGCTTGGCAAGTTCGGACGTGAGTTAGTTGCCTGCATCTCGTATCATTCCACGCTGGCGTATCAGCTCGAGAGTTTCCAGCGACAGACATCTCTTGGTGACTTTCGAACTCTCAGCTTTTATACCGCTAACGTGACGATGTTGAATGAGTCGATCGTATTCTTCGTCGATGTTGTTGACAACGGCATCTTACCAGTAGCTAACTAGTGAATTGAATAAGTTCCAGTTGGTTCTGGGACTGTGTTTTTTTTAATCAAGCCGCTTTTTCTCGTTTACTCGAGAACTGGAATCTTGCGCGAAAAAGGCGGTGGCCTGATCCCGTGCAGAATTTTGGGACAGCAGCAACATCTGTAAGGGAAAATCCTCTACTTAATATGATATGGTCTACTGGGAGGCTCCTACGTCTATCGTTGAAGGTGGGGCTTCTGGAATTACGAATCACTATGGATGGTCCTGCTCGTCATGGCAAACTGAGACGGCCGCTCACTATGCTCGTTTCAGTCAAAACCGTGGGTTCCAATGTGACGTTCTTCAGAGGTTCCTTTTGGTCCAATGTTAGCGTTAAAACCTCCAATGATGACCTCAAAGAATGTATAACCTTCTTTGTAGGACCTCTCCAAGTCCATATAGAACGCTTCGACTTCTTCTTTGTCGTAGTTTGATGTTGGCGCGTAAACGACGAAGATTGTCAAAGCCGATATTGATTCACATATTTTTAATTGCAAACGTCCGATTCGAGTTGTTGGTTGGTCGAATGAATCGGCGTTCATGGACAAACTCGTGCTGACGAGAACGATGACGCCACCAACTCCTCTACTGCCGCATGTTCCAAGAAACAGTTCTTCTCCGGTGTCATAGATGGCGTTGAACGGTTGGCGCCGTCTCGTCTAAGCCAGTCCGATGACATCGTACCTTATTCTTGTTGCTTGTTTGATTAAGTCTCCTGTCGATCGAAGAATCTGACGCAAGTGTGCATGCATTGTAGGTACAGATAGGTCACCTTAGTACTTCGCGATTTATGCAGCTTAAAATGACCCTGAAATTTTAGCAGTCTCTCCGTGCTCGTCCTACTCAACGTTGCCAAATCGAGGGCACATTCGGGGTCACGGGAAAGACGCCCGTTTCTTTTACTGTTTTTAGCTTTTTGATATCCATGTTTAGCGCGGTGAGCTCTGAGCGTGGAGGCTGGGTATGCTCACGGGTAGCTTGTCAACCTCACTCAGAGTGGACATGGGCTTATTTGTTGGAGACGACTCCTAACCGCCTCCCATATACTTCCCTGTCACTTAATCGCAGACTTTTGCTCGAATTGACTCGTACAACATAATTCACATAAAACGGATCCACACATTGATGCACGAATACGCCTCGTAAATACAGAAAATATGCTGTGTGCCAAATCGACGCAGCACAAACGGGGAGTCCTTGCTCTAGATCCCCTGCATCCCAGGAAATAAAGGTCTCTTTTGGTCTGCGATTCGCGATTAACCCCTATCCACCACTTCGGGACGCACCACGTAGCCTCGCGACTAACCGGTTAGATCCCTCATGTGAGGGAGATCTATTCCTGCTCTAGGATTTGGACAGTCACTTCGAAAATCGTGGTATGTAAGGCATTCGGTCAAGAATACATAGGGGAAAAGCACTCCTCTAACATATCGGGCACGAGTGCGCAATGGCCATGATTTCGAAGTGACTGTCCAAATCCTAGAGCAGGAATCGAAAACATTAACGCACAAGACTCTTGAGGCGTTTTGGATAGATCTCAAAAATTCAGAGGTGAACCGGAAGGACGAATGCCTCACTATCACACGTGACCTTGCGCCTTATTTCAAAACGATTTCTTAACCGGGGTGGCCATCGCTCGCCATCCCGTGTGAACAACTCGTGGGCAGTCCCACTTGGAACGGCACGGTGAGCAGTTTTTTATCAACGTGACATTCATTTATACGTCAGATCTTTATCAATACCATATATTCTTCACCGAATTGTAAGACTATTCGAAATATAACCGCAACGTTGCTGAGATATTTGCAAAACTCTGGACCGCAGGTGTCTATGGTGGGGAACGAACGAGCTGTTGTCCTTTCCGGGAGTAACGCCTTCACCACCACACCATGTGGGTCTCGTTGAGGAGTGATTGCTAATGGCAAAAAGATCGATAGATCAAGCTGAAAGACAGGAGAAACGAAGGACCCGCATGGTGTGGTCGTGAACGCGTTACTCCCCGGAAAGGACAATAGCGCGTTCGGTTCCCACCGCACACACCTGCGGTCCGGAGTTTTGCAAATATCTCAGCATTATAGAAGTTGTATTTCGCAAAATACCCTGCCGCTAAAAAGAATAGGCAGTAAATAAAAAGGTTAAGTCTCGGGAATCGTTTGCATCTTCTGCACAGCAAAACCTGCTTAGTTCTTCTAACGAGCAACAATGGAGAGTAGATCTTTAATTGATGTCGTTATGTCACCTAGGGTCGCATATGGTTGACGACTGCCGAAGAAGGCGATTCTGCCGAAACGTCAGCTACGGTTGTGTTGTATGTGTGTTATTGCATGGAATTAAACGTATGTTGTTTAACAAGCTCGCGATTCCTGAGAGAGGAAACGAAGAAAGAGAGAGAGAAATAGAAGAAAAAGAAGAGAAGAGAAATAGACAGATATTAAGTCATTTAATAGCTTAGCATACGATATATATATATATATATATATACGGGAGCGGGTAGCGCAGTGGTGGAGGCGTCCTGCAATACACATAGGATCGATTTCCGCGCCCCTAGCTCACCAATCCATCCCGCTGGAATCGGCAAATTCTTGCCCGACTTGTCTATTAAGATAGCAACACTAGCACGATAAATCGGCAAGCCACTGCAAGCCATTGTAAAGACCAGATATGAATTCTATACCTCCAACGATGCTTGATGGAGTAGAGTGCATGGTGGCTCTCTAGCTGTTGATCAACGCCGAGAACTTTATCCTTTACTCTTTACATAATACACATATACGTACATATATATATGTATATGTAAATATATATATATACGTACATATATCGCAGCGGTACTGAGTTCCATTGCGATTTGTACTCCTCTGGCCATTCCCGTTGACGAGTGACCGTTGATGGCAGCGTAGGAGTAAAAAACTGGCTAAGAAAAAGGCCAAGCATGGGCCTCATTTTTGCTGTGGATAGCACACTAGTCCTGGAAAGGGCAGTCGCGGGTTCGAATCTGGTTTGGGATCCAAATTTTGCAAATGTTTGAGCACCGCTTTGGTTGTATAATATAGGAGTTGGACCCTTGAATGATACACAAAATTAAATTACATCGGTAATTAGCTTGGCTTAGTGCATAACACTTAGTACTTAATCTGTAAATATTTCTAGAGGCAAAAAAAAATACAGCCAATGAACTAAAGGGCAAGCCTCAGTGAAAATTGTGGTGGGACGTTTGTTAATGCAAATCGTTGTTTAAGAACTGATCACTCAACAGTTGCTGGCTTTGGTTTCTCTTAGAAGGATATTAAAAATTTCTGTGTAAGAATTTCATAGAAAAGCGGAAGCGCCATCTGCTTCCAGGAGTTATTTATTGACCTGTCGATGTTTTCAAGAATTTAACACATGGCGACATCAGAGAAATTTAAAAGAGCATAAGGTCATTCTAAATAATTCGGAAGGAAACCTGAAGATGAGCTCAAACGCCGTCTTTCTGTTCTTCATCATCAATCAATGTTGTCTATTAAAGGTACGGAATGTTTCTTTTTCTTTTTTTGTTGAGTGAGATTCCATTACAGCAGTTGCAATATGCAAGCATCTTAGTGTAGAGTTCTTGTCATTGGCCAGTACTGAAGTGACGTTCGCTTTTTTTTCAAAGCAAAGAGTGTTACTGTAATGAATGGCTCACATATCAACATCAACGACTTCTTTGATTAGTATGAAAAGCGTAACGAAACTCACGCAGGCGGACAAACTCGTCCCAATAACAGCTTTTGTGAACTGCGATACAGTGAAACAGCTTTTGTATAACGTCAAGTACAAAATATATGTTGGGTAAGCCATCGATGTAATGAAAAACAACAAAATGCCCACCTCCCAATAGTTGTTCTGCTAAGTTGCCTATGATCAGTGGGAGATTATGTAGTAGATATCGAAGATCGGATTCTTGATCGAAGATAGGGTTTTTGAATACGGTCTGGAAACCATAAAGTCGATTAAATTAACAGAAATTTCGAAATTTTGGTTAAATGTTATACTATTCGCATTGACCGATCAAGAACAGGAAGAGATCAAACTACAATGGCTTTTAACTGTAGTATTATTAATGTAGTCAACCTTGCACGTAACGAAGTAATGCTATTCTAAACCGACTTTCATTCTTATCAACTTATCAAATTCTCTTATCAACGAATTAAGGCACAGTGATAATTTATACCAAGATTAATTGAAAGTCGGTTTAAAATTAACCATGTACAGCCACAATGATGCTCATATATTTGTAAAACTCCGTAACGCAGGTGTTCACGATGGGAATCGAGCACGCTATTACCCTCTTTGGAGGCTAACGCGTTCACCACAACACCATGCGGGTCCATCGTTTCTTTTTTACTTCACATGATACCCTGCCGTGAAAAATTGCAGTAGACAGTAAATGAAAAGTTACCATTACCCATATATATTAAACTTTTATTTGCTTCCTACTACAATTTTTCGCGACAATGTATGATATGAAATACAAAAACAATGATGCTAAGGTGCCCGCAAAACTTGGACCCCGGGACAGATCGAACGAGGATTACTCTTTCTGGGTTCTCGCGTGTTACACACTGCACCACTGAGGTACTTGCTTTGTTTCTCTCAGCTAGAGCCTCTGTGGTGCAGTGTGTAATGCGCGATCCCCTCAAAAGGGTAATCATGGTTCGATCTGGCCGGCGGCCCAAGTTTCGTAAACATTTCAAGCCGTTGTAGTTGCATTTCACATCAGACCCTGCCGTGAAAAATTGTAGTAGGGAGCAAATAGAAGGTTAACATTATAATTTCGGCTACAGCCTCAGCTTAACTGGGTTCAATGCCGATTTGTGCTCCCCAGAACAGCCCCGCTGATGAGTGATTGCTTATGGCAGTGTTAGGTAGAAAACTAGCTGAGAGAAACGCAAAGCAAGGGCCTAAGTGGTGCACTGTCGATTACGCGACCCTTCGGAAAAGGTTATCAAGATTCGATCTGGCCCAGGGCCCAAATTTTGCGGATATCTCAGCATCGTTATTATTGTATTGTCCATTAGTTTTAAAATGTCACGAATTTTTTTCCAAAGAAATAATTTGTTGATTAGTTAGGAATAATTCCTTAGTACTAAGAATCAACAGAATGTAAATGTTGGATACTTGGATACTGTTGGATACTTCATACTTGGAAAATATGAATTCTTTGAAGAGCGATGGTTGAATACAGACAGCTGTCGTGGACTTTCTTAAATCACTGAGAATCGCTCTGCATTTTCTTTCATGGAGGAACTAGTAACGATGACATTTTCAAGAAATTTCAATATGTCCTAACGATTTCAAAGTGCTAGCAAAGCGCTCTTCATTGTGTGGAAACCCATTAGATAAAAAAATTCTATACCTAGAGATTAAAACACCGAGACACTGCGAACACAACACTCTGAAACGATTTTTTTGCATCTGCAAGTATTGGAACTGAGAAATGACTTAGGAACATAGTGTAAGATGTGGTGATGACAATTCCTAATACTATCACTCACTCCAGTTAAGCATTTAGTACGATGTCTTTCAACTCGAACAAACTTTTCATGACGATCCAACATGAGGTTGCTCGTATGTAGTGTCATCATCAGTTGTTAATGTTTCAACGACTTCGGCTTCTATAGAGCTTAAATGAAAACATGTAAGGACAGAACCCGATTCGATGAAACAGTTCTTTAAGAACAATAACTATTCATCTGACGTGAATGCAATACAACTGGTTTCACTGCTCACCTCCGCGAAAAATGTTCGGTAGCAAACAGTTCTGACGATATGCTAGTAACCCTTGTTATCAACGACAGCTCGTGCACGTCAAAACAACTTGCTGATTATTGCTGAAAAAAATAGAAAGTCTATTTTTGGAGTCGCTTTTCAGTTAGATTGCATCGCTTTATACCCGTTGCACTTCTGTACTCCAGTAACCAAAGAAGTCTGAATAGTGTAACGAGTAGGAAGATGTTAGGTATATTTCTATATTTCACAGATGTTAGCTTGCTAAGTACACAGAAACCTACCGATTAATGTCCAGGGTAAAAGAGAAGTTTATTGCCTTGATTTCGTAGGACTATTACTTTCGTCGCATGAATTTTTTGCCTTCCTCTCTCGTATCATGCAATTTCATCACTCCAGTTCATTCATCTCTCATTATTTCGTCAATAGCTTTAAATTAAAATAATGACTAATAATTGTTGACATGCATTTGAAATTCCGGGCCCATGCATACAGAAGAACATGAAGTGCGCTTGCGACATGCTTCATTAGTATGAAGTTGGAATTTCAGAAAGAGAGAACCTGTTAAAGCAGATTAATAATGTGAGAGCACATTAGTAACATTTTAGCATCGTTGAAGAATTTTTCAACCTTAATACACACTTAAATCTTTACATTAATCACGAAAAAAACAAGGCTGCATTGAACTACGTTTACATTTCTATCTCGAACCGCAAGTGTCTGCGGCGGGGAACGAACGCGTTATTGCCCTTTCCAGGGAGTAACGCGTTCAACACCACACCATGCGGGTCCTTCGTTTCGCTTGTCCCTCAGCTAGTTCTATGGAACTCTGCCATCATCAATTACAGTTTTTTCAAAGTCCGGAGTTTTGAAAATACCTCAGCACTATAGAAATTGTATTTCGCAACATGACGTATCATTAAAAAAGAATAGGCAGTAAATAAAAAGGTTGAGATACGTGTACATATTTTTTCCCGAATACTCCATAAGGCCAGTTGTGCAATCAACCACCTCCAAACGATACTTAATAAGTCGAATGCACGGCACATCCCTCAGGGATTGATCAACGCCGAGAGCTTTATCTTTTATCCTTTTAACCTTTATACGATGATTAGGACTGATTATAGCACAGAATTGAAATAGTGGTCGATTTCCGTTTAAGTTTTTGGCTAGAGATCTCGTTCGAAGGACGGCTTTTTTATGCTTATTACCAAATGTAGAATAGAACTTTCGTGAACAATACCCTACAACGCCTGTGTTCCACAAGTTATCCGCTAACAACAATAAAGCTTGGCAGAAAAGCTTCGTTCTGCGAAATAAAGCTGCGAAAACGCCGCACATTGAAATCATTATGAATGGTCCACAGGGTGCATCAACGTTCAATTTTTATTTTTTATTTTTTTGTTTTATACGACCCGTCTTCACGTCCACTAAGTGGACCCTAGCACTTCTCACATTCGATTCGTTCCCTCTCGTCTATTGTCCTCTAAGATCTTCCAAATTTTACGTTTGCTTCGGCTGCTGCTTTAGGATTTTCATTTCATCCTGAATGTCGTAGAATTCTTGTCGAGTAATTCTTCCTGTAGTCCTCAGATAGAACGGCTGGAGCGTTCCTAATTCGATAGCAGAGCTTGATTTTCTCCCAAGCGAGTCCGACACCAATTTCCCGACCTCACTGGGATGAGAGGCTTGTTTAGCCCGGAACGGAAACGAACTATCGCTCTGATTCATCACTACCACTGCGCCATAGCCTCCTTCCACGTTCTCATCGACTACGTCAGTGCACACATCAAAGTCATTCTCCCTGTTCGCGAAAAGCTGCAGTGTTATGTGAATAACACAGATGAATTGCATGCTGTTCGTCTTTGCGTCTGTGCTCATGTGTGAGGAGAGAGTGGATAAAGTGTATCATTTAACGTATTTGCCTTTCAGTGGCTTATTTTGCCTCCAGAACTCTTCGGCCGCACTTCTCGTAGCAATTTGATTGCTTGTCCGACA
The DNA here is from genome assembly GCA_900624975.1 of Angiostrongylus costaricensis. Classification (NCBI taxonomy): domain Eukaryota; kingdom Metazoa; phylum Nematoda; class Chromadorea; order Rhabditida; family Metastrongylidae; genus Angiostrongylus; species Angiostrongylus costaricensis. The sequence continues at coordinate 128,828 of UYYA01004154.1, read as the reverse complement.
CATATGTTGCACCAGTCTTTGCCCATGAAAGGTTAATTCCTACACTTAATAATTTGAAAGACACTCTTTTCGAGCGAGTTCCCTGACCAGCAATTTGACGATTCACTGATGGAAAGCCAAGCCAAGTAGCAAGAACATCCTTGTTCATTTCCTTTCTTCCCACCCTTCACACACAAAGAGGGCGATTGTGAGAAACGTGTTTCGAACAGCCACCTCTGTGTGCACTACCAGGGAACTAAAGGAAGAGTCGCGCGACTTGGCTCGGCAAATAGCCATCTCAAATGGCTACGAAATAGTAACCCCACGAGATAAGTTTACAAGGAAAACGACGCGCCCACGCGAAACACTTGGCCAAAAGAAAGTCCCGTTCATGTTGCCTTTTATAAGCGATGAAGTAAGCGTAGCTATAAAACGATGCCTAAGAAGGGCAATTCTAGAGGAATCGGTAGCGATAGTTGAAATACCACCGGCTACTCTACGTCGCCAATTAGTCCGCAACCGCCTGTATGACCGTCTGTGTGAAACAACAAATTGCGTAATTTGCCCTTACGACAGGGACGGTGATTGCCTGAGTTCAGGAACGATATACCTGATCTCGTGTAACAATTGCGGAGATGAATATATTGGCGAAACGGGCAGACCTTTGTGTATCCGTATAAAAGAACACCTAGATGGCAAACGAAAACTAAGACGAAGCACCCCACTAGGCACGCATAGGATACAAAAGCATAGCGGAGACGATTTTGAAGTAAAAGTCAATATCCTTGCACAGGAGTCCAAAACACCAGCGCGAAAACTCCTTGAGGTTTTTTGGATCAATGCCAAAAACCCTGCAATGAATAGCAGGGATGAATGCCCGGAGGTCATACGAGACCTGATCCCGTACGTTCGCATCAATTTTTGATGTGTGATGGTGCAGTCGTCAACCACATGTGACTATAATCAGCTGTTCTAAACCTCCTCATTGGAAGTCACGAAAAAGCGGTGGGTTTTTCGAGTTGTTGATCATGTAATTACCATAGTTTTTCGTCTTTTTGTAAGTGTTATTGAAGCGTTTGGCCTAGTAGATTGTATATCAGTATACCCTTCCAGGCTCTGAAGAAGGCGATACTGCCGAAACGTCAGCTAGCGTTGTATTGTATTGTGTTTTTATGGAAGTAAATGTATGCTGTTTAAAAACCTCGCGATTGCTGAACAAGAAAACGACTCACTGATGGTTATTTCAATGCCAGTCGCAATGAGTCGCTGTTTCCTCACTGAGTGCGTCATTTCCAAAAAAGGCAGAAACAGACTCAAAACAACAACAAGGATACTGGTATATGAGCAAAACTCGGAACTCAGGTGCGTTTCCAGTCGAAAATCAACTGAGACTCAAAGTTCTGCTCATGCGGCCGTGAAAAAAAAACAGACAGAAAATAAAGGTTGGAAAATTGTTCTTTCAATTACAGCTTGAAATTAAGCGAGTTCAATTCCGATTTATACTCTCAAGATCATTTTCGCTGACGGATGGTTGCTGATAGCACCCATAGAGTGGAAACATCACCTGTTTCACTTCTTCCCCAGCTCATAGTAAAGTGGTTCGAGCGGGCGCCAGTAATTCTTTCTTTTTTCCCTGTCGCGTGAAAATCAGACCAGTGCTTGCTCCAGGAACTCGTTTAGCATCATAGCTTTGTTCTAGGCTCTTCGTGATGAACTCTTACCATCGAGTCGGTGGTCTTCTTGCAGTACGTTTGACATCCCAAGGAATCCAGTCACTAACGGCTTTGTCCATTGGTTGTCATTCATACACATTACCCATCCGGCCCATCCTTTCTTCTACAGTTGGGTGTACAGAACGGCGTCTGTGATTTTCAATCGTTGACATAGTTCGAAGCTCCGGATCCCTTCGCTCTCTTTAGCGATATGGAATAAATACTCTTGGCATCGTCCTTTCGAGTGCGCGTCCACTAACGCTTAGTGATCTTTCATCATGCTTACGTAGCAACAAGGTCTGACACATACGTTAAGGCAGAAAGCACCGTTGAGTTGAGAAGGTGGGCACGGAATCAGGTGTTCTTTGTTATCTTCACTACATCCTCGATTCTCTTGAAAACTTCCAAAGCAACACTCATTCTCGTGTCGAACTCTGGAATTAAGTCGTTCACTATGTTGGTTTCCTATGAAATGATCTAGATAGACGTAGCAGCAACATTCGGCGATATTCATTCCGTTCAGCAAGAAGAGGCAATGTAAAACCAATCCGTCCCTCATGAACATCGTTTTTGTGAAATTTAGCCGAAGACCAATCTTACCACAGGCGTTATCAAAGTAGGTTAGTATCCGTTCCGCCCGGCTGTTGCTTGGTGTTAGAAAAGCCACGTCGCCACCAAAATGAAGATAGTATAATCGTAGACCATCGATTTTCACTCTTATATTGTTCCGCTCCCACGTTCGCATGACGTTCTCAAGGATCGTGATAAACAATTTTGTCTAGATGGTATCGCCTTGATCGCCTTGACTAATGAATCTTTTGAAGTCGATGTTAATATCGCTGAAGAATGGTGATCTTTTAGTTGTGAAATGTCTATGATGCTCACGAAGAATGTTTGTATATTGTCCAGAACGCCTTGGTTTTTCAAGGCTTCTATAATTGCTTCTATCTCAACGCAGTCGAAACTTTCGTTGTATTGATGAAAGTGAAATATAGAGGCGGTGTACTCTCGCTATACGACAGGAGTCTTGCGATCGTGTGGATATATTCAGTGGTGTTTTATCTTTTTCGAAGCCTTGCTTGCTCACACGGTCGTTCTCCGTCCAGTGTTCTGTCAATCCTGTCTAGAATGAGTAGAGTGAAGAGTTTATAGGTGACAGACAGCAAGCAAATTGAGCGACAGTTGCCGATATCATGGAGGTTATCCTTCTTGGACAACAACAGAGTCTTGTCACAGGTAATCCGTGAAGAGCTCAGCCAAGGTATTGGTGAGGACTGGCAGAATGTTCTTCAGGTGTTCATAAATCATCCTCTTCGGATCTGGTACTTTTCGATTCCTCACTAACAAAACAGCTTGTCGAATTTCGGAAGTGAGAACAGGTGGGATGGCATATGAATCATTCTAAATTTCACATCGGTGCAGGAGAACGTGGTTATTGAAGGAATACAAGCACGGTGTCTTCCCAAAAGACGACTAATCAAATGAACAAATCCCAGTTTATGTTGTTTATTCTTTGTGGTTGGGAATTCGTATTTGAAAACAGCGGCTTTCTTTTCTTTTCTTGAGAAATAGAATCCTGCGCGAAAGAAACGATAGTATGGTTCCGCGCAGAATTTTAGGAGACACGTGACATCGGTTAGAGAAAGCCTTTGATTTATCGTGATATGGGCTAGTTCCCTATTCTACTCTCCGCTGAGAGTGCACCTTCAGCGAGGAGAGTGGGGTTCCGGAATTGAGAGTTACTGTGCAAGATAGTGGTTCCCGTGATAAAATCAGACAGCGGCCACTTGATGTTGGTGCATTGACTGCGAAGATTATCAAAGAACTGGTATTAATCCTCATTTCTCAAATACAGACAACTGATTCGGTTTGCTAGTTCTTTTAAAGAATCGGTGTTCACCGCCAAACTCGTCGACCCCTCCACTCTCGTATATTCCGATTAACGGTTATTCTTCAGTATCACGGAATGGTTGAAGTTTCCTTGTCTCAGCTAGTTCGATGACTTCGTACATCATCCTTCATGCCTACATTGTTAGGTCCATAGAAAAGTCCGATTGAAGTGAGCGTGCAGTGTAGGTAAATATCGTCACCTTTGTCAGTCGAAATTTAGGCAGCGTGGAATTACCCTGAAATATCAGCGCCCTATCCGTTCGCATTGTACACAACGTTGTCGAATAGGCGGCTTTTTCGAGGGTTAGGGCAATTTTTTAAAAAATTTTCCTGTGTTTAGTTTTTTCATATTCACATGTAGCTTCCTGAGCTCTGAACGTGAGTGCTGGGTATGCTCACTGGCAGCTTACCAGTCTCTCCCAGAATAGACATGGAGCATATTTGCTCAGCGCAACTCCTAGCCATGTACTTCCCTGTCACTTGATTGCATACTTTTGGCTGAATTGGCTCGTAGAATACAACCCGCATTAACGGGGACACATCCATGCATGAATACGCCCTTGCAAATGTAGAAGCTGTGTGCAAAATCGGAACGGCGGAAACAGCAGATTCCTTGGATCGACCTTTGTCTCAGGATCGCTAAGGTTGATATATCTCGATGAGGTCGCTTTTGGTCCATAATTAAGCTCTTATACGCCACTAAGGGCACCTACGATGCTTCGAGGCTAACCTGAATTCCTCTATGAGGTTGATCTATTGAGTAAAAACAAATAGTTGGAAGAAAAAGAGAGATAGAACGAGAGACTAGCTGAGAGAAAGTGAAGGCAAGGGAAGGGCTTCGATGGTGCAGTGGGTAACACGTGAGCCCTGGTAAGAATAGATGAGGGTTCGAACTTTAACTTAAGTTGCAAGTTTTGCACAAATTTCATCATCTCTGTTATCAATTCAGATTTTCCTTTTAGAAGAAGCAAAAGTTGATTATAAATGCGTTGCTTTCTTTCTCAGCAATCGTGGGCTTGCTAAACATCGCACGTTTGCTTCCATACAATAACATGCATACAACACAAACGTAGCTGACCTTTCGGTAGAATCGCCTTCTTCAGAGCCATTTCCTTCACGTGCTTTCCATCGAGAAGGAGCCGCTGATCAGCGTCGCATATGGTTGGCGACTGCACTTCCCAAAAAATGGGTCTGAAGAAGGCGATTCTGCCGAAACTTCAACTACGATTGTATTGTATGTGTGTTATTGTATGGAAGTAAATGTATGCTGTTTAACAACCTCGCGATTGCTGATAAAGAAAACGACGCATTTATAATCCAATGCCGAGGTTAATAGAAAGTCGATCTTGGGAACTGTAACAAAAGTTGATTTCTTGGACAATCACGTAGGACTGCGATTCTTTCATAAAAATAACCACGATTGATTATTTCAACAATAGTAGGCAATCCCACAGAACATGAGAAACTTATTTCATATTCAGCATTTTATACGAATAAATCTGAAAAAAACAAGTGATACAAAATGAAAGGCATAAAATGAATCCGTGATGGCACTGCGCTAGAGGAATCCTAGACCCTTTAGCAAGAACTCCGGTTTCCGAGTAATTTATGTGTCAGGTTTGAGTATACATCTTGGTTTATCTAACCATAGAATGTGTAGAATACAGGTTAGTGGCGCACATGCGATTCACACAGTCATTAGTTCGATGCCGCTACCTAGATTAATAAGAAAGCCTCCTCTCCTTCCGGAGCACTAGAGTTGTTTAGAGAAAAAATTTAAAAACGTTAGCTTGCTATATCCGTAGATTCCAGCAAAACTTTGTATGTCAACTAAGCACTTGATCATCTCGCGGTTCCTCGCTGAGTTGAATGCATAGCGTGTTCTTTACAGATTAGTCAACTTCGAATGCTTCATCATTCATCCTTCATGGCTCAACTACAGATAATTTCAGAAAAACATTGAACTAAAATATTTCTGATATTTTATCACCCTACTTCGTAAAATTCTACTATCTGTATAGAGTTCCTAAGTTATAACAACAGAAAGTATTTGATTCTTATGTACACATTTTTTTAAAAAGAAACTTGACCTTTTTATTTACTGCCTACTCGTTTTAATGGCAGGGTATATTGCGAAATACTTCAATGATGCTGAATACTTCAATGATATTTGCAAAACTCCGAACCGTATGTGTATGGTGGGGAGCGAACGCACTATTGTCCTTCCCCGGGAGTAACGCGTTCACCACCACACCATGCGGGTTCCTCGTTTTGCCTGTCAGCTAGTTCTATCGATCTTTTGCCATCAGCAATCACCCGTCAAATGGTCTACCGCAAACACCTGCGGTCCAGAGTTTTGCAAATATCTCAGCACTATAGTAGTTATGAAAAAAAGCGTTCCGAAAAATTGCATTACATATAGAAATTTCCTTTTAGTGCTATGGAAATGGAAATGTTACAATAGATAATTTTATAAAGTACACTATTGAGCAGCGAGTATGGTGGGCACTTTTACACTCAGCACTATAGATGAGTAAAAAACTTCACCATAACGTCATGGCAAACAACGTTTCCAAATGGAATCCTCTTTTTGAGTACAAAAAAAGGATAAAGCTGTAGGCTTTGACCAATCCCTAAAGGACGCACCATGCATTCGACTTCATCAAGTATCGTTGGAGGCGATTGAATGCATATCTGGCCTTTACAGTGACTCCCGGTGACTGACCGATGTATCGAGCCAGTGCTGCTATCCTGCCAGAAAAGTCTGGTACCAATTTACCGATCCCGAAGGGATGGGGCTTGCTGGGCCATAGGTGCGGAGATCAATTCCACGTGTATGTTGCAGGGCACCTCCGACCGCTGTCCCACACGCTTCCGCCACACCCTGTTTGAGCATAGGTTCCGAAAAACTCACCGCTCTTGAGTGGGCGGGGCCAGCCTTTAGGCGTAGCTGTCACTCGCTAGGAAGTCATACTCAATGAGTTCACCTAAATCAACGTGAACACCATTTTCTTTCAAAATCTCCAGGTTTCATCTTATTACGTTTGTTTCTTATTGCAATCTATCCACTTTAATGTGATATTGATAACAACGCCTCGAAAAACACTACTTCTTCTTCATGATTCATGGAAACATGGAAATCTGAAAGTATTCATTTAGATTCCACAAATTTTTGCGAACCGTATTTTCCGGTGTTCTGCAATATGTGTAGATGATTCTGGCAAAAGAAATTATTGTATGGACGTTTTCTATGCCAACCCGGCCTAAATAGCTTTCGCTATGCTGTGATCTGATGGCAACCACGCATTACAGACAAATTCACCTGAGCACTTGTTGTTTAGCAGGCATCGACACTTTATCTGAAAGTTGAAACTTCAAAGTTTATGAAATTGGCTGATGAACATTTTGGAGCATGTGGTTAATAAAAATGATGCAAGAGACACATTTTGGAGTTCGCTTCAAACAGTTTACGCAGATTTGAGCTATTTCGATGTAAATTAATTGCATGAGTTAGGTTTTAGCGATAAAGAATATAAACACGGTAAACAACACTGCAAAGCGTAGTTACCTATGTAGATGGATAACCAGTCTTAACTAGATGTGAAGGGGCCGTAGCACATTTCCCTATGCGTTTCTTCCTCGCGCAATCGTTTGCCATGGTAGTGGCCTTCTTTTAACATGGTAATTGAACCTTTTGCAGAACACATGCTGTGATCTTGCGCTTTTTTAAATCACCAGATGGTTATGGTTGACTTTAGCCACGAACACGTCCGCCTATCATTTGTGTGATCATTCAACAGGACAGTTGCATTGTTTTGGAGTCCACGACGCTCTTATTTCGTTATCTGTCGTCTGTGCTTCTCATTATGTCCCCAGCCCATGTGCTTTACTATCAATGTGCATTCTTCTGGGTCTCGAAGATGGGATAAATTTCGAAATCAAAGCTTCAGACTTCGGCTAGATGTTGGGTGTGCTAGTTATATTTTAAAGACATCGTTCAAGCGTTTTGGGGGTGGTGCACAAAATTCTTGACGTTGTTCAAGTATCAGCCCATGTCTCCCGCTAGAGCGACCGTTAAGTCAAGAAGGCAAGCGCGGAATTTCGGATCCGTTGGTTGGTCAGTAGCTGCTTTAACAGGCCCTACTGTAACTCAGGCTGCTCTGCTTATTCTGTTTAATTCTTTGTATACACTGTTTCCCATGTTTATTAAGCACCGAAGTACATGAATAAGATGTTCTCTGTGCTCATAAAGAAATCCGATCCGACTGGTTCTTCACAAACGGTGTCATCATCCTCTTCACTCGAAGACAAATCTTTCTCTACCACTTCATTGAGTTCATAAAGTAAGTCTCTGCCTTACTGATACTCCTCGAAAAGGCGCTGAGGGGATCAGAAAAAGGAAGATTTGACAGGAAATCGGCATCTATGCGTTTACCGTTCTCGTCCAACGCGATCGACTTTATTATCCTTTGCGATAGGGCAGCGAACAGCTTTGGGGAGATAATGTCTTCTTATTGAACTCCTTTTCCTATAGAAATGGGAAGTGCTCAATAGAAAAGGTATATTTTTTGTCCAAAAGTGTCCAAAAGCACCCAGCTAGTGTTCTTTTATGGGAAGGGTCCACTCCATGAGTGCTGATAAGTTTCCATTCGTTTTGACGCTGAAAACGTAGCCGATAAACGCTAGAACAAAGGTGATGTGAACATCCAGACAGACTTCTATGACCCAGAAACCGGATTTGATGTGTTCCGTACAGTGGAATCCTTGTCGGAATGCTGTTCGTCCAACTAATTGCAAGTGATGCAGAGTCCTTGATACACGCAAGGTACTGGGTTAGTGTTGAACAGCTTGTAGAGCATACTCAACAACCAGATCAACATTTATGTAACGAAAAAGATTTATGAGGCATTTATCCGTTATCAACTTCATATCAAATCGAGATGTCGCGGTAGTCCCTTCTCCTTTCATAAAGGCCGATTGCGGGACATTGTCGTTACAAAGAACTAGAAGCCACGTCGTCCGACTTACTGGTGTTCCGGTTGGTCTCCCAAAAAATTTTTTTCTCTCTGTACTGATGGAAATCCTCCTGCACTGATATTTGATCGCCTCTCACCGGCTTTCTCACCGCCCGACATCTTAAGTGGGAAACTTTGGTGTGCGGAGTACCATGGCTAGGTCAGTGCTGTGTGAGTTCTTGATATCCCACGAAGATCCCCGAGGTAAACACGACAGAAGCTTCGCTGAGGTCACAATCACCACAAGTACAACTACTCCGGCGCGACTAATTTGATGCTAGGAAGGCGTGATTCCTGGTATTGGTCCACTCTTAACTCGGTTTCCGGATCGAAACTTCAAGCTGTATTTCAGTTTGAGAGATTCGATCAGAAGAGAGAACTCTCCGCATCTTCCTGTTCGTCACAGTCCGAAACTGAGGAACACCATTCGGCCATGATGAGGCAAGAAATCATTGGTTTTTTTTCCTCCTAAAGCACTTATTTTCCACAGTAATACCGATGAGAGATACGACGCGTTAGCAAGTTCATGTGTTCCGCAGGCTCGAAAAGTCGCTCTGGAATAAAAAGAGGAATCAGGCGGTTTAGAGCTACGAATTTCTGCATATTATCTAGTCCGCGCTCTGATATTTATAGGGAAATGACCGTAATTAGAAGCTACATCCCCGTAAAAATATGAATACACCCATTAAACACCTCATTCTCTTATAAGGATAAGAAAAGTCTATTTTTTTTCGGAATATTCATTGATAAACATAATCTAAAATAATGGTGCGGAAAGCGCAGCAGTTAGGTCTGCGCTCCAATGCACAAATGCTCACCGCACCGTGCCAAATAAGCTCCGCACATCCCTCCTAATTTGCGAATTAGTAACGGACGTCAGGGAAAAGCTTATTCCTACACAACAAGGAATGTGACCGCCTTTTGTAGAAATTTAGTAAGACTATATAAAGTTATCTCAGAATTCCGCGGATGAACAACTTGGCTGCCGTTCAGCGACATTCATGAGGAATACAAAGCTCTCGAATATCAGCTGACGCGCAAATCCAAACACTTTCATGGGTGACGGCTGGAAAATAACGGATGGAACGAGAAAAGTGCTTATAGGCACACGACATGTGAACACAAGTGAAAAAAAGACAATAAAAAGTGTCAAATACATGGAAGACTGAGCGGTTTACACAAGAATTACTTGCTGTGCTACCGATGAGCTAGAAAATCTTCCTCACATTTAGCAAAGATTACTTTCCCATCGCCTGTGACATAAGAATGTCCCAGGAATCTAGAAGAAATAAAAACTGGTTAGAGCAACAAATGAACTGGCTTGTGCATATCACATCTCGAGCAATGTTTGCGACTTTATATGATGAAATATCCCGTGAGATACCATCAAATCTCCAGTTGCATAAGATGTTATTTCATCTGCACTAAAACAACAAGACCCCAACACACCATAGAGACACCAGCATCATCCGTACCGTCTCCTCAAACGCCGATTCTCACGCCGTTTCCGTTCACACCATACTCAAGGTGGCCTTTCTGTAGTAATAAAAATTAATACGAAGTATGAACTACGTAGAAGGAAGAAAGCGATGTGGCATAAACTGCGTTTAAGCCTCGGAGGAGCAACTGATCATCTAAGAAACTCCGCGTGCCGTGCTACTTTATGAGCAAGCCGCACTTCCAGAACTCTTTTACGCGACAGAGACGTGGATTGAGGCCTAATGTAAGTCAACAATACCGTGAACCACTTACACGTCAATATTTTTTAAAACATAACAGGCACATACAGCGTCAAGTGCTTTGTTTGAGAAATTTGATAATTATTCCACCTTGGCTATGCTGGTGAATACATGTTCTTAGCGAAACACTGATGGGATCCTTATGCAATAAGAAAAGTTGATGACAAGTGCTTGAGAAGAAGGGTAGAGTGAACTACAACTAGTATCCGCTTATGGATCATGGAATAAAACCTGTAGATGTGATTGTTCTTGGGCCAAACCACTCCCATGAACAGCAATCACAAGGAAAGAACCGATTAGAGGATTTTCTGGAAAACGCACGTCTCTCAAGTATATAAAATATTCAGATTATTTTCGTAAAAACTTGTAAGAATTCGTCCGTTTTCAGCATGGATGCACGTATATAATGTGCAAGCTATTCAACATTAAGAAAACAATAAGAAAGTAAACATATGTGATTCATCAGATGGAAAGCTCTCAAACATTCGTTGGTTTTTTTCTAGGTTTTCATATACTTATATAAGATTAAGGAGAAACCACTCTAATTGAGATGGGAAATGAAAGGGATTGAAATCAGCGACAGTAGATCCACAACCATGTTCTCCCTTTCGTCGAGTTATTGAAGCTTAGTCGAAAATTACCTCAACCTCCACTGTTTAGCTAAGCTTGCTGCAGTCTAGATTTGGCACTGAGACAAACCGCAAATTTGTTCTAATTAAAACAGTGCTGCAAAGCTTTATTCGTCCTTAGGGAATTGTATAATCGCATGCTATCTACCTTTCTTTGAAGATGTGTGATTGAAATTGAGTGGAAACAACAACCCGATTCGTTCGATCAATGCTGTCGTTAATAGGAATTTAGTCGTGGGAGTTACTACTTAGTGCGTCACTACACCACTGTAGGTTATTATAAAATGACAAAGCTCTCGGCGTTCATTAATCCCTGAGGGTTCTGTCATGCATTCGACTTAATTAAGCATCGTTGGAGGTGACTTATCGCCTTTACAACGACTCGCGCTGGCCTACCGATGTGTCGAGCCAGTGCTGCTATCCTCCAAAGTAAGTCTGATACCAATCTGCCGAGCCCGAAAGGATGGGAGGCTTGGTGAACCACGTGCACGGGGATCGATTTCATGAATATGTCGCAGGGAGCTTCTGACCACTACGCCACATGCGCCTTGTAGGTCACTATATCAGCCTCAAAAGCGGTAAGCTCTTGATGTTGATCAATCTCTAAGAGAAATGCCGTGCATACGAGTTCGTCGAGTACTATTAGAGGTGACTGAATGTATATTTGCCTTCACAATTGCTTGAGGTAGTCTAACTATAAATCGCTAATGCTCCCAACCTTCCAAAGAAGTCTCCTACTAATTTGCATATTCCAAAGACTTGGTGAGCCCATAGAGCGAAATCGAAACGCCTACCACGTGTCTATTGCAGCACACCTCTAGCCATTGCGTAGCACACGCCTTTTATATAGGCCATATATGAATATGGCTATTTCTGCTGAGCTTAACCCATGACGCAAAAGTTCCATTGCATATTTGACACGGAAATTGTTACCATTTTCCACCTTAGATCCATATCTTTGCTTATTTTAAATTTTATTATTTCGAAAAAACATGCCAAGCTACAGATTTTCCTTTCCAGATACAAGTTCTCGTATTCCACGTTCCAAAGATTAAATCCTGATGTTATAGAAGCTACATACCGCAATTCGCCTTTTTTCATATTTCTCCATTTCTGGTTTAGGCTCATCTGTTGAAAACAAAAGTAAATTGAGCAAGCACGATATTGTCTAGCAGGTCATGATGGCCTTTCTTAATTCATTGCTTACGCTTGTTGCTGTCGCTCTTCTGTCGAGAGAGTTAAAAATTTAATTTTGTCCTCAATTTCGGAAAAATTCACTTTTACTCTTAAGCATATACGGAATTGGAAGGATGTCGTGTGACTCCCACGACCGACTTTCTATTAACTTCGACATTGATCAAGTAATTCTTCGTATTCTTGTTCGTACGTAAACCAAATACCCCACTAGGCACGCATAGGACCCAGAGACAAAACGGGGAAGACTTTGAAGTACGTGTTACGATCCTCACACAGGAATCGAGAACACAAGCGCGCAAAACTCTCGAGGCGTTCTAGATTAATTCCAGAAATCCGATAATGAACCGCAGGAAAAATGCCTTATTATCACGCGTGATATTGGGCAGTATAAAAGCCTGTTATTCTGATGGGAGGGACACATTACGCTTCCATGTGATTTCTGTGCGGTTGGTCTCCACATGACATACTTAGTGGAAGACTCATAGAAAGCAGTGAGTGTGCAAAGCTGTGTTTAGTGTGATTGAAATATTGGTTTAACGTTTTCTTTGTTTAGTTGTGGAGGTGATTAGCCGAATAGATTGCTGTCAACTTGACCTTTCCAGGATCTGAGGAAGGCGAAATCCGCCGAAACGTCAGCTCGTTCGTGAATAAAGAATTAAAATAACATCTCGCGTTTGCCCAACAAGAATACGAAGAATGTCATGTGAATTTTATATACATGATCAAGAAGACATAGCATAGTATCCTCTATAAGGCCATCAGGAATAATCAGCCAAATATATTTTTTGTCAACATCATGCCAGCTTATTAAAGGAAAAATGTATGTGATTGGTCATACTGAGGTTAAAGGAGAGTCGGATTTTGAAATATGAGCGTGTGAATTCTTTAACTACTCAAGTGGCTGAGAAATTACTGTCACTTACCGAAAAATCATCTTCGTGCGTTACGTGTCAAAGAAGAAGTCGAATGTATGATGCATCTCTACGAGACTGATAAGCGCTGAGCGCTCTGTCTATTCCACCTACGTCCAGAGTTACGTTGTATTAATCACGCTAAGGATCAAACAATTTACGATATTCTTAATGAGCAAACACGAAGTGTTACTTTCTTCTTTACTGGTGGGAAAGCTGAGGTTTCGGCGGATTTCACCTTTTTCAGAGTTTGGGAAGGTCAAGTTAACTGCAATCTACTCAGTTTATCACCTCCATAACCGAATAGAGAAAACACTAAACCAAGATTTCAATCGCATTTAAAAAAAAGCAGCTTTTACGCACATCCATAGCTCTCTATGAGCCTTCTAAGAGGCGTGGATAGCGCAATAGTTAATGATGCTATCGCATAGGAACCAAAGGAGCTAGTTCGATCTCTGCCCCAATGCTTTCATCCAATCAACGTGGGAGCGCCTTAGCCCAGCTATCACTAAGACTGCAGATAGAATTGACTCAACCAGCATTCTACGGCATTCATAAAGAGGAAATCCCGAAGAAGAAGCCAAAACAACGAGAAAATGTTGGAAAACCATAGTGGGTGCTGGATGCGAAGGAGCGGGTGCAAGAAGTATTGGAATCCGTATAGTATATGTGATCCCAGATCATGTAAAACTAATAACACAGAAAACTTATATTCAGAATTTCACGCGAAGAACAACAGTACAGAGACGACATGGAAGCGTAATGTGTTTTTTTTTACATTGAAATCACCTGCATCACCTGTAGTTCCGCTGATCGTCGAGTGGCTCGAACTGCGCCAGTAAACCTTCCATCTTTCCCTATCGCGTGCAAGGCTAGCTAAGTAGGTTAGCCTCGCTCTAGGGACTCGTCGAGCACTATATTTTTCTTCTAGGGTCTTTGTGAAAAACTCTTACCAACGGGTCGGTGGGCTTCTTGCAGTGCGTTTGACATCGCGAGGAATCCAGTCACTTTGTTGCTTTGGAAACGGCTTTTGTTCATCGGTTGTCATTTATACGCACCACGTATCTGTCCCACCTTATCTTCGACTGTTTGACGTACAGAACGGCATCTTTGATTTTTGATTGTTGATGCAGGTCGGAGCTCCCGATTCCTTCCCTTATCTGCGTAATACGGGATTCTCCTAGCAACGTCCTCTGGACTGCGCATCCAATAACGCGGAGTGATTTTTCATTTTGTTTACTCGACCAGGTCTGTGACGCATACATTAACGCAGGAAGCACCATTGAGTCGAAAAGGTGAACAAGGAGTCAGGTGATCTTCGTTCTCCTCACTACATCCTCGATGCTTTTGAACGCTCCCCAAGCAGCTCGTCTCCTACTGCTCAACTCTGGAGTTAAATCGTTCAACAGGTTGGTATCCCGACCTAGATATACATATAAATAACTGGAGCATTCGAAAATATTCGTTCCGCTGAGCGTAAATGGGGCATAGGAAACCAATCCGTTCCTCATGAATATCGTTCTTGTGGGATTTAGTCGAAGACTAATCTTTCCCCAAGCTTCATCAAAGTCGGCAAGCATACGTTTCTCTTGGCTAATGTTTGGTGCTATAAGGGAGATGTCATCAGTAAAACGAAGATGGCGTAATTGCCGACCATTGACTTTCACTACCATATTGTCCCATTCCAATGTTCGCATGACGATATGGAGGGTGGCGGTAAATAATTTTGGCGAGATGGTATCGCCTTGCCTAATTCCTCTTTTGACGTCAATGTTAATATCGTTATAGAATGGTGATATCTTGGTTGTAAAATTTTTAAACAGCTGACGAAGAATCTTTATATAGTTATATGTATATGTAATTACCGGAACTAGCACTTTTTACGATCACTACATTTTCCATACTAATAATGATTTCAATTACTCCGTACTCTCGCTTTTTGTCGGACTTATTATGACCATTCATACATAAGTATAAGCTGTATTGCAAATATTTAGTAATAACCTGTGTGTAACGTATATTTGGCGTCGAGTGGCTCGAGCGCGCACCAATGAATCTTCCACTTTTCACTGTCGCGTGGAAGAGTGTCCTAGTGAGTTCTGCTCGCTCTAAGGACTCGTTGAGCATCACATCTTTCATATAATCTTTTCGTAAATAACTGACCATCGGGTCGGTGGTCTTCCTGCAGTGCGTTTAACATCCTGAAGAATCCAGTCACTAACGGCTCTTGTCAGTCGGTTGTCATTCATACACTTTACATGTCCGGCCCACCTTATCTTCGACTGTTAGGAGCATCTCAATTCAGTCAGATGTCTTCTTCAAACCGACGAAAATGAGGCAGAGTGGTCTTTTATACTTTCGCGATCCTTCAATGAGCCGTGTTACTACGTGGATGTCGTCCATCGTACTAAATCCTCTTCGAAACCTTGCTTGCTCACATCGCTGTCCTTCGTCTAGTGTTCTGTCAATCCTGTTTAGGATGACTCGAGTGAAAAGTTTGTAGACGACAGACAGCAAGTAGATAGGGCGGTTGTTGCCGATATCGTGGAGGTCACCCTTCTTGAACAATAACACGGTCTTGCTAATCTTCCACCTAGTAGGGACCTTGAATTCAGACAGGTAACGTGTGAAGAGCCTAGCTAGTGTGTTTGCGAGGACTGGCGGAAGGCTTTTCAGATGTTCAAGCCTTATCCTGCCCGGACCTGGTTTTCTTCGACTTTACCGACGAAGTGGTATGCCGGATTTCGGATGGGATAAGAGGTGGTGCGACATATCACCCTCGCTTAGTTCATAAGAAGGAAGGAGAAGGTGGCTATTGAAGAAATTTGAGTAGTAGTCGTGAATGATTTTTCCATTGCCGTTCTGTTCCTCGAAGTACAACCATCTTGGCTTTACAAGTGGTGAAGTTTCGGAGGGCTTTGCGAAATCCCTTTCCGCCTCTGCAACTTCAACCATAATCGCTGCTCTTTTTTCTTTAACATCTTTTTTTATCACCTGTCTGCATTGTTTTGCAAGTTCGGACGTGAGCTAGTTGCCTGCGGCTCGTGCGATGCTACGCTGGCGTGTCAGCTCGAGGGTTTCTGGAGACAGACGTCTCTTGGTGATTTTCTAACTCTCAGCGCTCATAGCGCTAACGTAACGATGTTGAATGAGCCGATTGCATTCTTCCTCGACGTTATCGAGAACGGTATCCTACCACTAGCCGACTGGGAATTGTGTAAACCCCAGTTTATGGTGATTTGGAGAATTTGTTTTTTGAATTTGCCGGCATTTTGTCCTTCCCGCGAAAAATGAAATCTTGCACGAAGGAGGCGGTGATCTGATCCTGTGTAGAATTTTGGGACGACGGCGATTGCTAAGGGAAAACTTTCGATTTACCATAATGTGGTCTACTTCTTTATGGTACTGCCCACTGGGAGACTCGCACGTCCATCGTTGAGGGTGGGGCTTCTGGAATTGCGAGTTACCATGGATGGTCTTGGTTGCCATGATAAACTCAAACGGTTGTTTACCCTGTTCGTTCCATTCTAATCCGTGCGTCCCAATGTGACGTTCTTCAGACTTCTTCTTGGTCCAGTCTTGGCGTTGAAATCCCCAATAATGACTTTGGTTTGATGTCGGCGCGTAAGCGACAAGAATTTTCGAAGCCGGAATTGATCCACAATTTTTAATCGTGGATGTCCGTTTGCGTTATTAGTCGTTTCGATTGAATGGGCAAACTCGTGATGAGGAGAACGCCGATGCCAGCTCTACTCTCATATGTTTCGATGAACAGTTCTTTTCTGGTGTCCTAGAGATGGCGATGAATGGGTGGCGTGGTCCCGTCTCGTTCATCTCGATGACGTTATACATTATCCTTCTTGATTGCATGATCAAAGAGATTCAGATGCAAGTGTGCGTGCATTGTAGGTACAGATCTTCACCTTACTCATTTGCGATTTAGGCAGCTTAGAATGAACCTGAGTTTTTAGCAGCCTCTCCGTACTCGTCCTACCCAGTGCTGCGAAATTGGTGGCTCTTTCGGGGTCAAAGGAATGACACCAGTTTCTCTTACTGTGTTTAGCTTTTCGATACCCACGTATAGTCTTCTGAGCTCTGAACGTGGGGCTGGGTATACTCACGGATAACTGGCCAGTCTCTCCCAGAGAGGATACCGAGCTTTTTTGTTGGAGGCGCCTCCTAACCCCCTCCCACATGCTTCCGCATCACGTGATTGCCGGCTTTTAACTGAATTGAATCGCAGGATACAATCCGCATGAAGGAGAACACATCCAGGCACGCATGCATAATTACGCCTCGTAAATACAAAAATTAGTTTCCAGGATCGACTTTCTCTTAACCTCGGCATTGGAATATGAATGTGTCGTTTTCTTGTTCAGCAATCGCGAGGTTTTTAAACAGCATACATTTACTTCCATAAAAACACAATACAATACAACGCTAGATGACGTTTCGGCAGTATCGCCTTCTTCAGAGCCGCTTTTTCGTGACTTCCAGTGAGGAAGTTTAGAACAGCTGATTATAGTCGCATGTGGTTGACGACTCTGCGACGACCAATGTTTTATAGCTGCACTTATTTAGTTGAGAATGAAACGCTTTATTCTTTATCTTAACCCTTTTATTCACTGTATACTCTTTTTAATGGCAGGGTATAGACAGGCGAAACGAAAGACCTGCATGGTGTAGTGGTGAACGCGTTTCTCCCCGGACAGGACAATAGCGCGTTCGTTCCTCACCACAGACACATGCTGTCCGGAGTTTTGCAAATATCTCAACACCATTGAAGCTTTGTTCTTTATAATAGCGTTGTAAAATACAATATAATGTTGCTCATTGTCTGTCAATGGTTATTTGGTGAGCATGATAAATTTTCCGTCTTAGTTTCTTTTTCTCTGTAAACGGACTAACCTGAATTAATTCTAGTTTTAATTAACTGAACAAACTGACATATTCCCCAAATCCTAAATATATCCTGCACTATCGAATGAAAACTGTTTTCTTCGTGAACATAATTCTTTCATGTATCCTTTCTTTGATAAGTTTATACGAATCTGATATACAGTCTTCATTCGGCTAACGTTTCGATGATTTCGTCTTCATCAGACCCAATGATCCGAATCGATGGTTCACAGCTGTTTGCGTTCTCGAGGTGGCGTCTTCTCGCACGAATGCGGGTCTTCCTCGGTGGAAAATCTCTCTCGAATGAGCCATACTCGCTCGACGATGCCCTTTTATAAAGGATGCTGGTTGTTGATCGCAATGATTGTCCGTTTATAACAACTTGTTTTGCCGGACAATCCATCCTGTAGAAGTCGGTATCATTATCAGCTAGCAAAGAGCAAAACATTATTCCAAAACTAACTTCCCTTTAACCTCGGTATGACTAATAAATATGTATTCTTTCCTTAATAACCTTAGACGAGGTTGATATACAATTTTTATTCGGCTAACGTTTCGATGGTTTTATTTTGATCGGATCATCGGCTCTCATGAAATTAGGAAAAACAAGTTGTTATCAACGGACAATCACCGTTATCAACAGCCAGCATCCTGTATAAAAGGACAGCGCCGAGTGGGTGTAGTTCATTCGAGAGAGGTCCTCCACTGAGGAAGACTCGGCTCGATGCGCTGCGAAGATGCAACCTCGAGGACATGAACACCTGTGGACCTTCGACTCGGATTATGGCTCTGATGAAGACGAGGCCGTCGAAACGTTGGCCGAATAAATATTATATATCGATGTCGTGTGGGCTTGTCAAAGAAAAAATGCATGCTGATTAGTCTTACCGAGGTTAAACGAAGCCGGTTTTGAAATAATCCTTTTAGTAACTCCCACATCCGACTTTCTACTAACCTCGGCATTGATAGAATTCGCTGAAAAGAAGTAGAAAGAATTAGTTGTTTAGTGAATTTTACTCTTAAGGGCGTCCTATTACCCTATTATTAAGAGAGATAAGCAGATATCTGAATGATGCAAATGAGCAGTTCCAGTTCACCGTATTATGTCAACTAAGGATTAGAACGTATTCAAATATTGGAAGAGCTCGTATGATGTTCTCTTAATAGTGACTTATTTCACAATTTTTCTGCATAGAGAAAAGATCATATGCTATTCATTTAACGTTGTCGGATTTCGTAAATCTCCCATCTATAATAGCCTTATTTGTTTTCCGATTTTTCTTTGTATTGCCCGTCATTAACTCTTATACAGACCCGGCACTACTTTCATTAAGTTCGCTGTCGAATAACCGTCGTCCAAAAAGACATTTGCATTTGCTTATGGTCTACAATTTGAGGATTTTTTTAAATGAATTTCGTGAAATGCTTGTCGTTTTGATTTAGCTCGGAGTCCCAAGGTAGCTCCAATTAGCGTTCCCAGATCCTCACACACTCGCATGTTTTTATAATCGCAGGGGGCTTTTTCCAGACAGCTCTGACAAAAAATTGCAGGAACTGTAGAGATTGGAAGTTTGGTGAATTCGAGGTGAAGCGGTCCAGCCAGTGGATATACCACGTGTATTGCACAGCACGTTTAATCGTTATTCTTCGTGTTCTCTTTTGTGAGGGTCAGATATAGGAAGCATATAGGAGTTTCGCAACGGCCACCAGCTGTCCACCAACGACTAGAATCAGTCCAGCTCTGGAAAAGACGAAGTCTTCGGAGCGGTAGCTGAAAAAAATCTTTCTGTCAATCTCGTGCTTGCTTAGTAATCGAAGAACATGGAGAAAGAGTCGGTAAAAAATACTTGTATACTTGGATGGTCCGTCTTCACGAGTTGCGCGGATCCGAGCACATTTGCCATTCGTTTCTTTCCGCCGCAATCATCGTCCATTGTGGTGGTCACCTTCGAGCATGGTAGCGCTTGGAAGTCTCATACCGTGATCTGTAAAACAACTGCAGCTGCGGGTACAGCTGATTAACTTTGTTTACGAGCACGTCTGTCCAACGTGTAGGCGGTCGTCCAAGGGGACGTTTGCATTCTCTTGGAGTTCATTCTACTGTTCTCTTCGTCCATCTGTCGTCTGTGATTCTCATTATGTGACCGGTCCATCTATGTTCCGCTGTTGATGTATATTCTCCTGGATCTCGAAGATGTGACAATTTTCGAAGATCAGAACTTCGCATTCTGGCTAAATATTGAGAGTGCCGGTTATATTTCAGAAGACACTGCTCAAGTGCTCTGTGTGTAGTGCGGAGTAATCGTGACGTGGTTGAAGTGTCATCCCACGTCTCTGCAGCATAACAGGGCGCTAGGAGCACCGTTGAATCGACAAGGTGAGCGCGGATTTCCTGGTCTTTCAGTTGGTGGGTGGCTTCTTTCAGAGGCCCGAATGCGGTCCAGGCTGCTTTCCTTCTACCTAGTCCCTCCTTCATGTTGCTCTCTATGTTCGTTGATCACCTAAGGTATATGTACAAGTGGTCTCTGCTGCAGTCAGGAAGCCATCCAGTTCAATTTTTTCGCCTTCGCACCATGTTTTTTTCGTAAACTGGGTCTTCTTTCGGTTTATGCGTAGTCCCATCTTTTTTCCGCTTCGTTGAGTTCATTTCAGTTTCAACATCGTCCTTGAGCGGTGGGTTATTTTTCACTCCAACTTTCCTTTCTGATTTCGGTTTTCACATCGTCTTAAAATCAACCAATAGAAAGACCGCACAAAGGATTCGTCGCCAGAAACATACCTCCCTCGGATATACATCATGGTGAACACCTAGATACGCTTGCAATATAAAGTCAGGCCTCCAGAAAGGATCAAAATTAGTTCGAACTCAGAAACACTGCTAGCGACTACACAGTAGTAAGCAACTGAGGTGAACTTTAAAACTTGGACACCTAAATATTTAAAGACCCATCTTCACGTACCACGCAGTGGGAGACACTTCTCACGTGGATGGGGCGCAGTTTGAGGCCCTCTTATCATTCCTGTGCTGGTCGAGTGCGATTTTTTCATGGAAACCGATAGGGCTGGGTTGAGGCGTTCTCATGCTTTCATCACTTGTGTTTCACCATGTTGATCTTTGTGTATCGGAGGAAAATTCATTGCCTTGTAGCTCGGATTTATCGAGAATGGCAAGAATGGGTTTATCGGTCGACTGGAGCATGATGTAACTACTCAAATGCTACTTCAACCTGAAGTCTTCAAATATAATCAGAGAAAGCGTTGAATAAGTGCGCATATGAAACTAAAGGTAACGAAACAACCAAGGTAGCATCGAAACCTCAACTGTGATCTGTTTCCAACTATGTGTCCCATAGCAGACTCTAATTGATCACTTCTAATTTACGGTCTCTATCATCGTGATTATGAAAGTGTGGGACGCGCGTGGTGGAGTCGCCAAATTGGTACCACATTTGTCTGGGAAGATAATAGCACTGGTTCGATACATCGGTGGGCCACTGCGAGTCACTGTAAAGGCCAGATATGCATTCAATCACCTCCAAACGATGCTTAATGAAGTCGAATGCGTAGCACATCCCTCAAGGCTTGATCAACGCCGAGAGCTTTATCCTTTATTCTTTTATGCCAGTGTAGAACACAGCCGCTCTGTTTACAACGGATCTTGCAAAAATATAATCCATTCTGGGTAATTCTATATGAACACCACTTTGTTTTATTTTTAATTACGGCTTAGTGCCGGTTTTTTTCATTTTCTGCTTACAGTCAAACGTCCTTTGAGAAACCTTTGAGAGACTAGCTAAGTAGAATATTTTTAATCATCATATTTTTTGCTTATATGCGATAAAAGCGACAGGTTGACTCTTTTAATCAATCTCAGCTGAGTAGGTTTAATTATTCGTGAATAATTCATAGCAACTGAAGTGGTGGCCAGCGAAGCGTGCATTAATCACCGCTATGCGGTTTGAGTTTTTCTCGCTAACGGCAAACGAGAGTTGTCGTATTTTCTCTGAGATCTTTTATTTTTCAGTTTAACAGGAATCTGTTTAAAAGAAACAGGAAAGTGGTTTACCGCCTTATCGTAGCCGGGAGGTGTTTCTGTGTGTCGGACTGCGATATACAGCGGGGGGATTCGTCCTCCCGGCAGAGTCTCCCAAGATGAGTCTGGTGCTTACACCATGAAGCCTAGCTAAGAATAAACCAATACCAGGATCCATCACTGTCTTGGTATCAAGGTCGCATGGTGGCAAATCTTACTCTGGTCCACAAGGGCTGCAACTGCCTGTTGTGGTGACGACCTGGAGCAGACTTTGGCCAGGCTGTCCTCGGGATTCCAGGGAGGCATAATGGCTTACCCAGCAAATCTCCGAAAAGTGGTGATTATAGAGAAGCCCACACAACTAGTGAGGACGGGCCGATCAAGTATCATGTATCAAGGAACAGAAATCTGTAGCTGTCATAAGTAGCTCAGATAGAGTAAAAATGGGCGCTTTTTTGTTGCCGAGTGCCTCGAGCCTCATTGTAGCCCACTCGCCTTCTGGGCTGAGTTAGCAAGCAGCCTCGCTAATGACTGATTTCAGTGAGATCTCTTACGTCAGCGAGATTTGTGGATGAAAAAGCGATATTTTTTAATTGATGTCATGAACAGAAGGTACTACAAGGCCTCTAATACAGCTTGGTTCATTGTTTTGTATAATTTGAATACTAATCCACGTAGGAAAGCAATAATTTCCAAACTCAGTGTGCATGTCACACTTTTACTACTAGGCAGTAATGAAAATACGCTCCATTCTTTCCCATTTTAGTTAGACCACAACTGACTCCGTGTCTTGTGTCCAAATAATCCTTGATCTGGTCCTATTTGGCTATAGAAAATCATTCTCTAACAAGAGTCGAACTTATTTTATGTCATAGCTTTTTACCGTTTGAAAATGTCTCCTAAAAGCTTCATCCATAAATTTTTGAGTACTCCGAATATTCTGCAACAACTCCTTATCTTATTGGAGACAAAAGGATCAGTCGTATATTCAATGAAACAAATCGAACAATCCTTAGTGCCTTTTTTGTTATAATTTGTTCTGTATTACTTCCTTTGAGTGAATTTCTAGATGATTTTGATTTAGATTTCTGGGAGAATAAACATTCAGTACCAATAGGACTGAAGTCTTGACCACCTTGTTTTATCCTTATTGCTGATATGGCATAGCAGGAACTAAATTCCTTAGCTTTTGATTGATTTCACTTCTAAAAATATAGTCACCGGTTGCTTCTTACTAGTATAAGTCGTTATAGCTATTGATTTTACAATTAGGCCTTTTCAAAGTCTGCCAGTAAAGTTTTTAACGAAGGAGATAAATATTTCCAAAATGATCTTTTCTGGAAGTGTGAAAATGTAATTAGATAGCAGAGCATTATTTTCATTATCTACGCCAGTTTAAAGACAGCGGATCATTGCATCGTGGTCTCAACCTGTGTCACCGGCTAAGATGTCCCTATGCCTGTGGGTACATTAGATGAAAAAAATTCGAATGTAGATATCATTGAGCAGAATGTCAGCCGTAATCCTCGTCTCAAAATCCAGTTCATTCAGTTAGTTGTCCCAGGCGTCGGAATATTAGCTTTATTTGAATTGATATAGTGCGTGATTCGGATGCCAATTGTATGTTAAAATCTAGCGCTTACAACGGTTAATTAGGTGATACAAGTGTATTAAAAAGAAAAATCCAACTTATTCTATTTTGTCGAAAAATTTGACCTGAGTAATTTGTGCTAGTGGAACACTCAATTATCCTCATTCTATAACTGCAGGGCCTTCACTACATCGCATTTCTACAGTACGAGCCGCGATGAGTTAGTAAAACACTTTAAAAACGTATCCATACTCAACCTTAATTGTTGATCTACGTGTTCATCGTTGTCCTAACAACTACTTCCCGGCTGTCAAACAATTATACTATTTGAACTGAAAGCTGCATTCAGAAAATGCCTCTTTAGCACTGAAGAATTCGTCAGTTCTTCACAGTTCGTAGAACGTGAAAGAACGTCATAACTGAAATCCTAAAGCACCGTTTTTCTGAGAATTATGGGAATAGGTTTCCTCTTGTTTAATATTCACTTAGGGCCCGTGTGGCGCAATGGTCGGAGGTCCCCTGCAACACACGTGGAATCGGTCCCGGCGCACGTGACCCACCAAGCCTTCCATCCCTCTAAGGTCGGCATATTGGTACCAGACCCGTCTTGGGGGATAGCAGCACTGGGTCGGTAATCGATAGGCTACCGTGAGTCCTTGTAAAGGCCTGATATGCATCCAATCACTTCCAAACGACGCTTAATAAAGTCAAATGCCATGGCGCATCCCTAATGGGATTCATCGACGCCGAGAGCTTCATCCTTTTTAATATTCACTTCACATCATTGGTTTGGCACGTTTAACAAGAAAACTCCTAACATGGTGTTGGTGTGTTATCATTCCCAGTTATTCATAAAATGAGTTATCGTGAAGCATTATTTCCAGGCTTTCCGATCCTCTGTAAGGATCAGACTGCAGTTCAAGTCCTTTCCATGTCAGAAACACACGTACTATCTAATAACAGACAAAGTATTGGTGAACATACTGAACTTTCTAATGTTCCAAGTTGCATCTCCATCCGTTTGAACTGTTGCTAAACTCAGACATAACAAGATTTTGGAAATTCTGCCTTGTCTGCTAGAAATTTTGAATCAACTTGGTTAATTTTTCTTCGTTGGAAATAAATAATAGCTCTGAACGAACACCTAAATAATGCAGACAGTGATGCACAACTTAACACTTTTATTTCAATAAAATCACTTACGTAACGTCCTAACATGAAGTCGAAGAGGAATACAGACTTCATTAATCACAACTATACCTAATGGCTTACCGCCTCGTCACTGCTGGCGTTGTTCCTGGATGCCGAGATGCGCCGTACAACGGAAGTTAATTACCCAGAAATGTATTCGAAGTTGAAAAAGTGTTCAACATTCTCATCTGGAAGACTAATCCAATGGCAAAAACCACCGTAGCAGAATGGCATTCAAGAATGTCCAATTTTCCTCAGGCTCACAAGGACTGTAGTCACAACCTTAACACAGCTATCTCGAGAATCCAAGCAAGGAAGGAAAACTTTGCGAAATCAATTGCCAGTGAAAATGTTAAGGATCATTCTAGGAACCACAGCTTTCTTTTTCTGACAAACAACTCTGGTATTTAACTTTCCAAGAAAATCACTACTTCACCACATACCCTAAATGGTAAAGTTCTTCCAGTCTCCTTTTCACATTGAATTCTCAACATTAGTTTTCTTTCTTGATATATGCTCACTTCCTTGTTTAATCTCTTTAAATGTCTTGGTTCTATCCTAGTCCACTCTGCTTTGTCATTCAGCTCAATTTCCTTTACATCCATCCACAATCCATTTTCTTGTGAATAAGACCGTCACCATTATCCGTAGGAGTTGAAGTTGCCAAATAATTGATTAGACAAATGACTTCGCTGACATAAAAGTTTTTTTATCAATTATTTGCTAGCATTCTAGATATGTTATTAGCAGTGTTGATTGTACTTGTTGCTTGTTCACTCGGACAAAATCCATATATGTGCAGAGAAATTCGGGTGAGTTTTCGGATGATAGACGTGCCAATTTCTCGACTCTACTGTTAATCTTGGTAACTTGTTCTTTAAAATAAAACGTAAAAATCACTAGCTAGAACTAGCTGAGAGCGAAACGAAGGGCCCGCATAGTCTGGTGGTGGACGCGTTAGCCCCTAGAGAGGGTAATAGCGCATTCGTTCCTACCACAGACACCTGCGGTCCGGAGTTTCGCAAATATCTCAGCATCATCGTGGTTATGTCATACATAATACCCTGCCATGAAAAAAAAAATTTAATAGATAGTAAATAAAGAAGTTAACATTGCAAAAATCACTATTTAATCTATAAATAAACTGAAGATTCAAAAACGCTAATTTCTACTCGGTGAACGGGAGAATTTCAGAGTTTTTGCGGAAAGTACCGTCTTTAAACCTTAAACTAGATGATGTCAAGGATAAGGTTTAAAATTCTGTGACTTTCCTTACTTTTCACCATAGGTTTCTTTTGATTTTTTTGGAATATGGTTAGATGTTTGTGTCAATTTCTGCTAAGAGTACCAAGACGAAATCACGAGCATTCACACCTAGAGGAAGCTCAGTTCATGAATTTTCGAATATTGACGAATCGAAGTCTTTACAAAATATTAACAGTTCATATGACCCGGATGGTGTAGTGGTGAAGTGCGCTGCTCCCCGGTAAGGACAACAGCGCGTGTTCGTTCTCCACTGCATACACCTGTGGTCCGGAGTTTTGCAAATATCTCAGCATCTTATACGAGTTATATTTCGCAACATAACCTGCCATTAAGAAGAAAAAGGCAGTAATTAAAAGAGTTAAGATTAACAGTTCAGATTTTACGCACAGAAATGTACCAATTCACTTACCACGTTTTACTAAACTGGTTCTCACAGCTTTCGCTAATGCGCATAATTATTTTTCCGCTTGTCAAGTTACGTCTTTTCTTTGGGTGCGGTTTTCTTTCGGAGGTTCTTTGGCCACATCAATAGCATGAAATTAAAGAATAAATTGTGCAAGCTCTTAGGCTTCAAATGATAGTAAAGCTCGTCTACCCATATTTTTATTTGAATCTGTTCATTACTTTGTACCGTAGCCGATTTGGGTATAAAATTTTCCTGTTCTTTATAATTTGCTCATGATAATATTTACATAAACATATGTTCTCCAATGTCCACTAGACCCAGGGTCTCCTCTGGTGTTTATCACATCCATGTAAATTTCAGCTCGAAACAAAACAAGAAGCTGAACGACGTAAAACCTATGAATACTGCACTGAAGTTTGTAACGAAGCGGAATCGTCGACGGTGCCATGTTCAAAGTGCCAAATTCCGTATGAAGATTACGGTTGTTTGTGGCAAAGAAATGAGGTGGTTCCGATGTTTTCAACATTACTCTTCACGATATTATTCACTGAACGTTTGATTTTTTCGTATTCTGATAAAATTGAAGCCTAGAGTTTATCTAATGTTCAAATCAAAACCGTGTCGCAACTGAACATCAACAAGGACGTGAATGCGAGAACTAGGAACAGAGATTCATCGCACTTCTGTTGAGATAAGCACCAATCGTACTTTGAGCTGGAAAATAACTGGAAATTGCTCATTGGCTTCCAAAACTGAGAGCCTGTCGAACCCCTGCCCACCATCTACGTGCCATATTCATCATTTCAATTGCTCCCTTATCCTAAACGGAAACACTGAGTGGTTAGCGCTGCTCTGCAGTACACACGTGGTCGTTGGTACAATTCCGTACTCTTCTCTCACCAGCACTTTCATCATTCCGAGTACCCAAATTGATACCAGACTTCTCTGTGAGCACAGCAGCACTGACCTAATAGATAATTGACACTTGACACTTGAGCGACCCGTCCTCACTGGTTGTGCAGGCCCCAGCACAATCAACATTTCTCGGTGATTTGCTGGTTAAGCTATTGTGGTTCCCTAGAATTCCGAGGTCAGCCTGGCCAAAGTCTGCCCCAGGTCTTCACCGCCATAGGCAGTCGCAGCCCTTGTAGATCAGAGGAAGATTTGCCACCATACTATCTATTAGGCCCCTCCCAACGGTTTACCGCCTCATCATGGCTGGGAGGTGTTCCTGGGTGTCGGGTTGCGGAACACCTCCCAGCCATGATGAGCGACTTTGATACCAGGACGGTGGTGGATCCTGGTATAGGTTTACTCTTAGCTAGGCTTCCTGATGGAAACGCCGGACTCTTTCTCAGCTTGGGACGCTCTTCCAGTGGGATGAATCCCTCATTGTGCATCGCAACCCGACACACAAAAACACCTCCCAGCCATGATGAGGCGGTAAACCGTTGGGAGGGGCCTAATAGATAGTAGGCCACCTAAAGTCATGGTATAGGCAAAATGTGCATTCACTCACATTTAACGGTACCTCACAAAGACGAATGCATAGCGAATACATCGAGGATTGATCAGACGCGAATGCTTCTTTATCCTTTATACCAAACAAGATCGACCTGTCAATCGTAGTTTCAAACATAAAACCAGGCAAGAGATTTTAAACGAGAAACTGAATTAGTTCACCTAATTTTAGAAGATACTGGAAAGCAATGAATTCTCACCGAAGTAAATGAAACATTTCTTGAGTCTCTAGTACTAAGTACCATGAAGCGTGATACAGAACCGCTGTTGCTTAATAACAGATCTGCACTTCACCTATTTGTATTTCTGGGGACTATTCTACAGGCGTCACAAAGAAAACCCTCGTTTTAGATTAAACTGAATTGTGCCATGGAATGCGAATTGTTATTACCTGATCAACTCGCTCAGCTGCAATGTGTCGAGAACTGCGGTATCGCAAAAGCTCTTAACATTTTACGATCTCACAATTGATGTTCACAACACCATTACTGTGTTATGTCTACATAAAGAAGATTTGAATATATACCTTAGTAGTAGTGTCTTATTGAAAACAAGTGAAAATAATTTATTGGATACTGTAGATCGTAATAAATATTACGCAAATTATTAACAACCAGAAATGTAGTGACAGTACAGTAAGTACAATACTGATATTTATATCATTCTCTTTTCTTTCCCTCCCAAATCCTACCTACCCAAAACATCTCGAATTAAAATCATTAGACACAGACTACTCAGTTTGCTCTCAATATAATAAAAGAACAAAAAACAAGTTCAAGAGTAATTAAGAAGGAAATGTGTTGAGGAGGTAAAGATGACTGAAGACCAGTTAGTAATACAGATTCTCTTTCATGATAGTAGTATATTGATCCCGCTCTTCTTCCGACATCTGGGCGACCATCTCCGAAGTCACTTCACTTAGTGGAACCTAAAAATGAGAATTAGTTCACGAAAATATGGAAGTCACAAACTTTATTGATATAAATATGTCGTTTTCTTGTTCAGCAATCGTGAGGTTTTTAAACAGCATACATTTACTTCCATAGAAAAACACAATACAATACAACGCTAGCTGACGTTTCGGCAGTATCGCCTTCTTCAGAGCCTGGAAGTGTATACTGATATACAATCTACTAGGCCAAACGCTTCAATAACACTTACAAAAAGACAAAGAACTCTCCGGTAATTACATAATCAACAACTTCTTGGAAAAACCCACCGCTTTTTCGTGACTTCCAATGAGGAAGTTTTATTGATATATTCTACGCGTAAAAAATGCGCTATTACTGCGAAAATTTCGGCAATGTGCATTGAAATTAGAGTGGTGTATAGAACGCAGAGCTCAAAACCTGGTAGGATAAAGCTGTGTCGCCAAGGCCTCCCTTCGATTATGGTCTAACTTAAGTGGATGTGAGCAATATTTCCATTTGACCTAGAGGTGAGAGAGAGAAAGAGAGAGATTTGCCTGAGAGTAAAGTGACGTATGTACTTCGCCTGGGTTTTAGGAAATCTGATAAATGAACAAATGGTTGCCATAAAATCCATCTGACAGCATGATAAACATATTAACTGATACCTCATGGCTAACGGTTTTTGTCTAGATGTTTAATCTGTCCATTCTACACAATCCTCGGCCAATACAACGGAAATTAATTTTCCATCAACGAGCTAAGCTGGAACTCTAGATTGCTTGTCACACCTACGTGAAATAAGATAGCTTTACTATCACTCTCTCGTCAAGGCAATCTGAAAAGCTGACCATAGTTCCATGCGCATATTTGCCCCAGATTCCGAATGATGATAGAACAAGAAGGTTTTGGACTTCCCTACTTTCTCAGTTGCCATGCGAGATCTGCCAACAGCCAACAATCCCTTATCTCTTTTTATACTGTAGAACTATACAACTCTCCTTCATATAGACTTTCTTACCTAAAATAACACAAACGGACTATTGATAAATGTCCAGATGACAAATGATATATGCAAAGAAACAAATGGAAAGTAAAAAGTGGTGGGATCCGCATAACATGTCAGTCCAAGTAAAAAATTATGATCCTTAAACATCTCTATTCCCAATCACTGTTTACCTCGAGGCACTCAGCTACCTACCTTGAATACACAAAGATTATTGGCAAAAAACTTCACTTCCAAAACAAAACAGCAATATATACATAAATATATATATGTATATATATATATACGTATATATACGTATACGGATCTCCATTATATGAGGGATCTCGAGCCGGTTAGTTGCGAGACTACGTGGCGCCTCCCCAGGTGGCGGATAGGGGGTTAATCGCGGACCAAAAGCGACTTTGCTTCCCTGAGACACAGGTGGATCCAGATGATGGACTCCTTGATTCTGCTGCGCTGATATGGCACATACTTTCTGTATTTGCTAAGCGTATTCATGCATGCGTGTATGGTTACGTTCTTGCTTATGCGGATTGTATCCTACGAGCCAACTCGGCCAAAAGCCTGCAATCAAGTGACTGGGAAGTATATACGAAAAGGTTAGGAGTCGCATCTAACAAATAACCTCCATGTCCACTCTGGGAGAGCCTGCTAAGCTACCCGTGAGTATACCTAGCCCCCACGTTCAAATTCCAGCAAGCTATACGTGGGTAACAAAAATGCTAAACACTGTGAAAAAAAAACGGACCACCTTATTCCCTTGACAGAGAAAGAGCCCCTAATTTCGCAGCGTTGGATACGGAGAGGACGAGTACGGAGAGGCTGCTAAGATCTCAAAGCCAGTGGAAGTTGCCTGAATGGCGAAGAACTATGGAGACGATCTGTACCTACAATGCACGCACTTACACCTGCATCACAGTCTTCGATAGAAGATTTGCTCATGCAAGTAAGAAGGATAACGTACGACGTCATCGGCCTGACCGAGACGAGAACACGGCAGCCTTTCAACGCCGCCTATGACACCGGAGAAGAACTGTCCTTCGTAACATGCGACAGTAGAGCAGTCGGCGGCGTCGGCGTTCTCGTCAACACGGGTTTGTCCATGAACATCGATTCATTCGAACAACTTACAATGCGAATCGGACGTTTACGATTAAGAAGACGTGGATCAATTCTGGCCTTTACAATCTTCGTCGTTTGCGAACCGACATCAAACTATGACGAAGAAGAAGTCGAAGGGTTCTATATGGACTTAGACAAGTTCTAAAAGAAGACCATACATTCTTCAAGGTCAACATTGGAGAATTCAACGCCAAGATTGGACCAAGAAGAACGTCTGAAGAACGTTACATTAGGACCCCACGGATTAGAATGGAGCGAACAGGATGAGCGGCTGAGTTTATCATGGAGACCAAGACAATCCATGGTAACTCGCAATTGCAGACGCCCCACTCTCAGCGCTGGACGTGGGAGTCTCCCAATGGAGAGTACCATAACGAAATAGACAACATCACAGCAAATAGAAAGTTTTGCCTAACCGCTCGCTGATATCCTAAAATTCTACACGGAGGCAGACCATCGTCTCCGTGCAACATCCTATTTCTCGCGGAAAAGAGAAAAGCCGCTAAATTCGAAAACCGAAGTCCCAGGACCACCGTAAACTGGCATTTATTCAATTCATTAGTCGGCTGTTGGGAAGATGCCGCTGTCGATAACATCAACGAAGAATACGATCGGCTCATTCAACATCATCACGCTAGAGCATGGAAGCTCAGAGTTCGAAAGTCACCGAGAGACGCCTTTTTCCAGAAACACTCGCGCTGATACGCCAGCGTGGAATCGCACGAGCTGCAGGCAACCGTGAACTAACGTCCGGACTTTCAAAACGGTGCAGACAGGCGGTAAAAGATCTTAAGAGAAGAGCAGCAGTAATGGCCGAAGTTGCAGAGGCTGGAAAAGCTTTCACAAAGCCCACCGAAGCGTCGCCAATTACAAGACCAAAATGATTGCTCTCCGGCACCCAGACGGAACAGTTATAGTGCCCAGAAAGGCAATGGACAAAATCATTCACGAATACTACTCGGATCTCTTTGATGACCACGTCCACCTTCCGTTATATGAAATAAAGGAGGATGGATATGTTGTTCCATGAATTCTCCGTTCCGAAATCCGACATGCCATTTTGTCGGTGAAAAATCGTACAGCACCAATTCCGGACAGGATAAGACCAGAAGACCTGAAGACCTGAAGAACCTTCCACCAGCCGTCGTAAACACACTGGCTCGGCATTTCACAAGTTACCTGTCTGAATGCAAGGTCCCTACTCAGTGGAAGACCAGCAAGACCGTGTTATTGTTCAAGAAGGATGACCTGCACGATATCGGGAACTACTGCCCAATCTGGTTACTGTCTGTCGTCTACAAACTTTTCACTCGAGTCATCCTAAACAGAACTGACAGAACACTAGACGAAGGCCATGTGAGCAAGCAGGGTTTCGAAGAGGATTTAATACGATGGACCACATCCACACGATAAGACTTACTGAGGTGCCGCGTGAGTACAAAAGTCCGCTTTGTCTGAATTTTACCGATTTAAAGACGGCTTTGACTGCACTGGGATTGAAGCAGTCATTGAAGCCCTTGATAGTTAAGGAGTCTCTACTCAGGACATAAAGATTTTTCGTGAGCTGTGCAAAAAGTTAACAATCAAGATATCACCATTCTACAACGATATTAACATTGACGTCAAAAGAGGAGTTAGGTAAGGCGATACCATCTCGCCAAAATTGTTTACCGCCACCTTCCAGAGCGTCATGTGAACATTGGAATGGAATAAAATAGGAATGGAAATCGATAGTCGGAAATTACACCACCTTCGCTTTGCTGACGACATAGTCCTTATAACACCAAACATTAGCCAAGCGGAACGAATGCTGGCCTACTTTAATAAAACCTGTGGAAAGCTTTTCTTCGACTAAATCTCACAAAAACGATGCTCATGAGGAATGGATTGATTTTGTATGCCCCATTCACGCTCAACGGAACCAATATCTCCGAATGCTGCAGTTATGTCTATCTAGGTCAGGACATCAATATGATGAACTACTTAGCTCTAGGGCTGAGCAGAAGAAAACGAGCGGCTTGGGGAGCTTTCAAGAGCATCGAGGATGTAGTGAGGAAAACAAAGAACACCCGACACCGGACCCACCTTTTCGACTCAACGGTACTTCCTGCCCCTACGTATGCGTCTGAAACCTGGTCGCTGCGTAAGTAGGATGAAAGGTCGGTCACTCAGCGTTATCGGACGCGCAGTCGAAAGGACGCTAGGAATATCCCGTTCCACACAAGTAAAGGATGGGATCCGGAGCTCCGCTCTGCGTCAACCATCAAAAATCAAAGATGCCGTTTTGTATGCCAAACAGTTAAAGGTAAGGTAGACAACCAAACCGATGATCAGAGTTCTCCACGAAAACCCCCGAAGAAAGATATGATGCTCAACGAATCCCTAGAGAGTGCGGAACCCACTGGGTTACTCTTGCACGCGACAGGGAAAAATGGAAGAATTACTGGCGCCCGCTCTAGTCACTCGACGATCAATGGGACTACAGGTGATACAGGTGACAGGTGATCAGCACCATTGTGGTCTTACTTCGCATAATATCCTGCCATAAAAAAATGTAGTAGGCAGAAAATGAAAAGTCAATACTATGTAATATATATATATATATATACATGTATATACCATTCCAGCACGGTGGAAAGTTCCATAATAGACAAAAGGGAATGCGATATTCTGCCATGTATGCGATGACGCTTAATTTTGAGATCCAGCCGCGTTTGACGAAGCCCAATTTTTCTCAGTATGTAGTGTCAAACACATGTGGCTAACACCGGCAGAGGCAAATCCTGTACAAGATATCACGCACCTTTTTAAAATCGTGCAATGGAAAAATGCCAGTATTTTCCCATTTTTCGCACTCTTAATAGCACATATATCTCAACACCGTAACGAGTGCCAGTGATCACACGTGACTTTGCACCATACCTCAGGCTGATTTGTTGACCTGAGGCAGGCACATTCCTCGCAAATGGAATACACTGTGAGGCTGGTCTGGGCCAAATAACTTGAACCCTTACAAACAATGGAACGGTAAGTGTTTAGAAGAAGCTGTTTATAACTCAAACAGAAATTCATGCACTAAATTTTAACTGCTGAAGTTATGAAAGTGTTTGGCAGAGTAGTTTGCTTGTCAATTTGACCTTTCAACGCTCTAAGGAAAGTAAAACTATCGAAACGTCAGAAATTGTAAATGAATACGTGCTGTAATAATAACCATATGTTTGCACATTACCAAAACAATGAATTATTGATCAATGCCGGGGTTAAAAGAAAGTCGATCATGGGATATACTAACACCCTCCTCACAAGTAACAACCTCTCACCGCATGCTTAATGAGAGGAAAAACTCGTCCAAAAGACGGTTTTTTTAATTGTAGAAAACAGGATTTCTCGACACAGATTTGTTAATGATATAGAAGAACCTACCGATTTTCCAGCCACTAAAACCATTTCTTCTTCCTCATCATCACCTTCATTTTCATCTTCAGAGTTATCATTATTTGCACCACCATCGCTTTGTCTTGTGCACAGCCGCTTTTCTGGAGGTTCGTGGACATTTTCCAGTTCAGCCATCAAACTTAGCGAGACCGACGATGAAGCATGTGGTAAAACTTCACTGAAGTCCAAGATTTAGACAGAACCATTAAAAATATGAATGATGATTAATTTTGGCACAAGTAATAACGAAGAATAAAGTGCAGCTTGGAGTTTCGCGAGAGAAAAAATGTAGCAATATGAGATATTTGCAGTTAAGACTTAAAAAAAAGAAAACAAACACATATCGGAAGAATAAACTTCAACCAAAACTGCAAAATGAAATGAATCTAGGGATCAAATAAAAAGTGAAACGGCTGTTCCGCATGTATATTAAAAGCGGGCTTACCTATCTGCATCTACTCCAAGAGCTTCTGCTGTATTCTGCTCGACTCCACTAATTGCGTCATCTTGAAGCCAAGTCGGCACTACTTTTGCTTCTTCAACAGGCTTACTGAAAATGGAAAACATTGTTCAACATATAATGCCCAAGAGGTACTAAGTAGGCCAGGTAAGCATGGGCACGTTGGACAAAGTGAATGAATTGTACTGCTTTTTATATATTCGATTTTCAACGGTTTATTTTCATTTCATTTTCCACCTTCCTTTCAAAAAGCGCGGGTGGCGCAGTGGTCGGAGGTGGCCTGCAATACACACGCGAAATCAATACCCGTGCCCATGACCCACTAAGCCTTCCATCCCTCCGGGATCAGCAAATTGGTATCATACTTGTCTGGCAGAATAGCAGCACTGGCTCGATACATCTGTAGCCTATCGCGAGTCATTTTAAAGGCCAAATATGCCTTCGTATTCATACATTTACATATGCATTCAATTACCTCCAAACAATGCTTAATGAAGTCGAATTCATGGCGCATCCTTCAGAGGTTGATCAATGCCAAGAGCTTTATCCTTTAGCTTTTTGTTTTCATCACAGAGCTTTATATAGCACCTTTTGTACTGAACCGACAGCTGGTCCTATCTCGGTGGACGTCTGCCGTGACCTTTGACAGCTGTCTTCGCTTAATAATTTTAAAAAAAACCTCTTCCTAGGCGATTTCATTTTACGACAAAAGTATTGCTGTTGAAGAGAGTATACACTTCAGAGACTGTTGTCGCTGAAGAGGCACAAAAGTTCTCTATTTGTACAGTGGAATTCAATCATCAAGGACTACATTCCACTACGATAAGACGACCTATCAATGAAAAAAGTTCTTCAGAGTGGCTTTATGTCTACAAAGTATGCGTCTATGTTTGCGCTTCGCTACTTTGTCTTTGCAACACCCAAGTTTTACTAATATTTTGAACGTTATATACAAGAGCATTTACTCTGAAATCTATAGTTTACAGTCCAATATACGTACAACTTACAAATTCTGTGCAGAGTTAACATGTAGAACTTCCATTTACTCCCATTAATCAACCATTTTCATACAGAACTTTTTAGCAAAGATGTACACTTTGACACTTGGAAAAATTCTAATAACTAATGCTTGCTACGACGGCTGCACCAGTGCTAACTCACCTATCATATTTTACGGGTTTTTACTACTGTTGTGCCTTAATAATGCCTTTTTATATCCTTACAGTCTCCATATTCTTGTTCTACTATTGTCACTAACCAAGGGGAATAGCAGCAGTACGCACGCAAACTGCGAATTAAAAAGATAGATCTAGACTACGAGGAAGCTAAAACATACCATATTCTCCTAATATATGAAAAATAGATCACCATCTGACCGCTTCTTTTGACCAACAGCTTCTCTTGGTTGGAGCTTACAACTACGGTTTTGATAAGTTCAAAGGAATCGCAACGTAATGAACACTGGACCTTATAATGTCTTTACAATAATGGACCCCAAATAGCGTAATCGTAAGTTCGAATCTGGCCTGGGGTCCAAATTTTAAAAATATCTCAGCACCACAATGTCTTACACTTCAAAATCGTTTTAGCGCTCCGATTCTGACACAGTCCTCTCTTCGTCTTATGGTGGATGATCTACACGGATCGTCCCTACCTGCTTTCCTACAGATGTAGATAAGATAAATTTTCCTATGAAGTAAGTCAATCAAGGAAGATGCTGCAGATGTTCATAGAGCCGAACGGGATATTACGGCGGAATTTCGTGAGGTGGGTGTAGGTGTTGCCCGAAAATTTTACACGAGATCATACCACCGCCTCCTTCGTGCAAAATTCCCTTTCTCGCAGAAAGGAAAAAAAGCCGCTAAATTCAAAAAAAGAAGTCCTACAACTACTCCAAACTGGGACTTCTTCAACTAATTAGTCGGCTGTTGGGAACATGCCCATAATATGGACGCGAACAAAGATCTTCACGCTAGCGCAATGAAAACTGAGAGTTCGAAAGCCACCATGAGAGATCTATCTCTAGAAACAATCGAGCGGCTACGCCAGCGTTGAATCGCACGAGCTGCAGGCAAGCACCAACTCAGTCCGAACTTTCAAAACAGTGCAAATTGGCGATAAAAGAAGATCTTAAAGAGAGAAGAGCAGCAGTAATGGCCGAAGTTGCAGAGACTGGGAAAAGCATTCGTAAAGCCCACCGAAGTTTCGCCAATTACAAGACCAAAATGATTGCTCTCCGGCGCCCAAACGGAACAGTTACAGTGTCCAGAAAGGCAATGGAGAAAATCATTCATGAATACTACTCGGATCTCTTCGATAGCAACGTCCACCTTCCGTCATATGAAATAAAGGACGATGGATATGTTGCACCACCGGTTCTCCCTTCCGAAATCCGACATACCATTTCGTTGGTGAAAAATCGAACAGCAAACCAGATCCGGACAGAACAAGATCAGAACATCTGAAGAACCTTCCACCAGTCCTCGCAAACACACTAGCTAGGCTCTTCACACGTTACCTGTCTGAATTCAAGGTCCCTACTAGGTGGAAGATCAGCAAGACCGTGTTATTGTTCAAGAAGGGTGACCTCCACGATATCGGCAACAACCGCCCTATCTACTTGCTGTCTGTCGTCTAAAAACTTTTCACTCGAGTCATCCTAAACAGGATTGACAGAACACTAGACGAAGGACAGCGATGTGAGCAAGCAAGGTTTCGAAGAGGATTTAGTACGATGGACGACATCCACATAGTAACACGGCTCATTGAAGGACCGCGAAAGTATAAAAGACCACTCTGCCTCATTTTCGTCGGTTTGAAGAAGACATCTGACTGAATTGAGATGCTCCTAACAGTCGAAGATAAGGTGGGCTGGACATGTAAAGTGTATGAATGACAACCGACTGACAAGAGCCGTTAGTGACTGGATTCTTCAGGATGTTAAACGCACTGCAGGAAGACCACCGACCCGATGGTCAGTTATTTACGAAAAGATTATATGAAAGATGTGATGCTCAACGAGTCCTTAGAGCGAGCAGAACTCACTAGGACACTCTTCCACGCGACAGTGAAAAGTGGAAGATTCATTGGTGCGCGCTCGAGCCACTCGACGCCAAATATACGTTACACACAGGTTATTACTAAATATTTGCAATACAGCATATACTTATGTATGAATGGTCATAATAAGTCCGACGAAAAGCGAAAGTACGGAGTAATTGAAATCATTATTAGTATGGAAAATGTAGTGATCGTAAAAAGTGCTAGTTCCGGTAATTACATATACATATAAAACGTATTAATTGTTAAAATATTAAGTTCTAGAAAATGTAAATTGTGTTGAAAATATGCAAATGTCAGAGAATGCAAGTTATAGTGAATATAAATTATATTTAAAGAGTCCTGCATATAAAAGTTCTGGATTATAAAAATTCTTAACGGCATATAAATGCGTCGTTTTCTTGTTCAGCAATCGCGAGGTTTTTAAAAACGACGCATTCATAATCCATTGCCGAGATTAATAGAAAGTCGATCCTGGGATCTAAATGGTATGTCCTCCTAACGGTCTACAGCCACATCGTGGCTGGGAGGTGTTTCTAGGTGCCTGGGTATCGGGCTGCGGTATACATCCTCCAGCAGAGTCTTCCATGCTGAGGAGTGCAGCGTTCCACCAGGAAGGCCAACTAAAAGTGAACCAATATCAGGATCCACCACAGTCGTGGTATCGAACCAGTCGCATGGTGGCAAATCTCCCCCTGAACCACAAGAGCGGCGAATGCCTGTAGTTGTGACGACCTGGGGCTAAGCTGACCCCGGAATTCCAAGGAAACACGATGGCTAAACCAGCAAAACTCCGAAAAATGGAGAACATAATGGGCCTGCACAACCAGTGGGGAAGGGCCATCCATGCATCCAAGTAAATGGTATATGTTCTAAGAAGTTTGCGAAATCAATATCTCAATATCATACTCATAACATCAAAAGAAGTGTATGAGAATACTGTTGCAAATTATAGCAGAGATGTCACTATTCCTTATTGAAAGCCAGCAGTCTCTTATGCAGTCGCTGTGCTGAACAGCAAGATCCTCCCGCCCATGAAATGAATTCGTCCAAAGAAGTCTCCTTGGAAACTATTAAGAGTACCGCACAGCTTTCCAAGGAGTATGATCGCTACAGCATCTGTGTAGGGCGAGCTATCGATCGGTTATAAAAAGTGCAGTAAAACTGTTCCGTGCGACAAAATGAACCATCGAAAAAATGGATTTTATAGAAGTCATACAGGACATAATGCATCAACACAAAACACTCCTACAGAGATCACATCGTCACTTAAAGTGCAAATAGAGAATTTATAGACGTAGCTCAGATAACCTGTTCGCGTCGGCATTCAGGTCCACGGTAATCTGGTCAGCATTCGCGTATTTTATCAGCGGCCCAGAATTGTATGAATGGGCTGTTCCGCCCAGCTGATTTCGTGGGCCACGCGCTGCTGTTGAGAAGTCGAGAAGTTGATGTTGTGGTTCAGCAGCTGAAAGAAATTTATTAGGACAGAGAAGTAACAACACAAAAAACCAGCGTACCACTGATTAAATGCTTCATTAAAAAACAAAAACAAAAATAGGTTTAGCAAAAGTTTAAATGAATCCCGATTTCTGGAGGTCGCCGCTGGTCGTGAAAAACGAAGATATTCATCGTTGACCATTTTAAAACAGACCCACAAATTACTATTGCAAACGTAACAGTAAGCGCCAATAAGTTCAGAATGATTAGGGGTGCATAGCAAGTTTGACATATTGCTCATATCCAAAGTATGTTCTCCAAGACAAATGTCCAAGTGATATCCAAACTAATGCCGTGAAAATCATCATAAAGTATGAAATACCTAAAAATACTAAAATAGGTAATACTTTTCACGACAAAGAATCTTCTAGAGTTTGAACTGTACACACTATCGTAGCGCAATAACGTCCCAGATGAACTACTATACAACACCATTTCTGGCCTAAACCAAACGTTTTCAATATTTACTGGGCCGTTAACCCAGTAATGCCATTTCAGAGTGTCACAGCAGAAAAAAATTTAGTGAGTATGTATGTAAACACCTGTATGCATATACAAAACGACACAAAAATAAGTGTTAAATTAGTGGGTATCCCACTTAGTACTAAAGAGGTAGAGCTCAGCACCATAGTTTTGCCATTGCCATAACTTCTTCGGATAGTTTTAGTGCGACAGATTCACAATGTGCTTAAAGATAAAGAGAAGGGTAAGCTTTCCAAGGAATCCCCAAGAAAGGACTCCGTATTCAAAGCCACAAAAACTAAGTCTTGTTTAGAGCTGTGGTATCCAATGCGTAAAAATAACACCTGAGAATTGTAAAAGTGCATTTTTTTCATTCCAGAGATGATGTAGTCCAAAGAGAACTGAAAATCTCAAACCACTACACTCCCCTATTCAATTGTTCCCACGTTTTGTTTTACATCTAATACGTTTTCAACACCTCAAAACAGCAACGAGAAACCTGCTGCAGTACTCTCGTGGAATATACGAGGAAATAAATGAGCAACATGATAACTGATAATACGATAATATCAAGACCAAGTTGCACGACCAGCAATAGACCAGCCTCAGTACCCCGCACACTGGGTGCTCCCGTCTATGACATAAGTCAGTGAGACGACCGGTGAGAGGCCAGAAAATCTCGGGTTACGCAGGACGTCATTGGAACCGGAATTGGAACCGGATCTGACGAACGCACGCACCACACGTTTTGGAGATTGTTTCTTACTATGCACGTATAATGCCAGAACAGTCTCCATAGATGCCGTTTTACGCGCCCTTCTTGTAGCCGCAGATCGCATTAAATTTCATGTGATCTCGTTCCAAGAAACAAAAATCAAGAAGACCGACATGCGCGAACTAAACAACGGGACCCTTGTGATCCGTGGAGAAAAGGTCCCTTCACTAAATGTCGGTAGCGTAGGCTTTGTTGTCCACCCGTCCATTGTCCATCTCGTCCACTCATTCGTGATCCTGTCCCTTATTATAGCCGCCTTCCGTCTTCAACTGTCGCATCATAAGAAGATCACTATCATCAACTGCTACTCACCGACCAACGCAGCTGATGAGTACGAATTAAATGCGTTCTACTATCAGTTGGAGGAAGTCATCCGCAATGATAAGCATACCATAAATTTGTTGTCGGAGACTTCAACGCCAGAATAGGAAAGGCCAACCAGAGCGAATACAGGATCGGAAATTTTGGATTAGGACAAAGAAATGAGAATGGGAACCGTCTCGCAGGACTCCCGCCAGCAGCACGTCTCTTCCATGGAAACTCGTTTTCCTAGAAGAAAGAAGGCCGCCGCTGGGCATGGAAGTCTCCCAACGGTATAACTCATGCGGAGATCGACCATATTCTGACAAACAGAAGATGGTGTCTACTTGACACATCGGTAGTCCCGTCATTCTGTACTGGTTCCGATCACCGCCTTCTTCGCGCGAAAATTAGATTCAGCTGCAAGCTGGAAAAGAACTCTCTTCAACCACCACAAGGAAAAAATTTAGCTGTATACGACGAGAACATTCTGAACGAAGCCCTGTCCAAACGTGACTGGCAGATTAAAGAAGAACTGACCGAAGACTACGAGCTGATGTCGAAGGACTGAAAAGCCGTGTCGAATTCGCCTCAGTTCCTCAAGCAAGAAGATAGGATCGCATCTCGATCACTACTAATGAGTTGCTCGAAAAGAGAAAGAAACTGAAGTTTGATCCTACTGCAACTCGTTTAACATGGCTAGTAATAAATACAGTTGCAGAAGAGCTTTGCAGGAAGATCTACAACGGTACAAGCAGAAGAGAATACTGGAAGCAGCAGAGAAAAGAAGCAGTCTGAAAAAATACCATCGGGATTTGCGTGATTATGTTTCGCTGTCAACCCTGATGAGCGAAGATGGGATCGTCAAAACTTCTCACCATGATATGGAATTAATAGCGGAAACATTCTACACCAACCTTTTCCGTTCCACAGTCCCCATCATGGGCCATAATATTCCCGCTGGAGAAAATCCACCTGGAATTCTTCCGTCGGAAGTTCGAGTTGCGATAGAAAGAATGAAAAGAGGCACAACTCCAGGACCTGATAACATCACTGCCGATTTCCTTAGAGTTGGAGGCCACAATTTACATGTACTTCACGCAGATCATATGAAAGGCTACCTTCAAAAGGAAAAAATCCCAGACCAGTGGAGGACGTCGCGCACGGTCATCCTGTCTAAAAAAGGTGACCGAAGGGATGTTCGTAACTATCGTCCCATATGCTTGTTAAGTGTACTCTGCAAGCTCATTACGAAGATTATCCTCTCGCGCATATCAATGACATTGGATGAGGCGCAACCAGTCGAGCAAGCAGGATTTCGAAAAGGATTTTGCTGCATGGACAACATCCAAACCGCTTCCAGGGTCATCGAAGTTTGTCGGGAGTATTACTTGCATCTAGTCATAACCTTTGTCGCATATGAGAAAGCGTTTGACAGTGTCGAAACGAATGCAATCCTATCAGCGCTCGCCGACCAAGGAGTGGACCCGCCCTACATAAGGACTCTGTCCGACTGTTATCGAAACAGCACTACGAGAATACAGCTTTTCCATCGAACTCTTACAATACCTATAGGAAAACGGGTTCTACAGGGCGACACGATATCGCCAAAGCTGTTCAGTGCCGCACTGCAGTGGATAATGAAGTTACTCGATTAGGATGAAAAAGGCATACTTATTGATGGAAAATTCCTATCAAACCTTCGTTTTGCCAACGACATTGTTACCTTTTCAAAAAGTACTAGCGAGGCAGAGGTGATAATCAACGAGCTCAACGAAGCGGGGAAAAAGATCGGACTGCGCATAAATCGGAAGAAGATCCAGTTCATGAAAAAGCTCTGGTGCAAATGCGAAAAAATTGAATTGGATGGCCCTCTCATTGCAGACACCACCTCGTATGTTTACGTTGGGCGATCAATGAACATGGTAAACAACATGAAAGAGGAACTAGATAGAAGTAGGAGACCAGTTTAGGCCGCATTCGGGCCTCTCAAAGAAGCCACCAACCAACTGAAGGACCCGTGCTCATCTCTTTGATTCTACGGTCCTCCCAGCGCTTTGTTATGCTGCAGAGACGTGGGTTGATACTTCAACTACGTCAAGAATGCTTCGAACTACTCACAGAGCGCTTGAGTATAACCGACACTCTCAATATGTAGCCGGAATGCGAAGCTCTGACTTTCGAAATCTGTTACATCTTCGAGATCCGGGAGAATGTACATTGATAGCGAAACATAGATGGGCCGGTCACATAATGAGAATCACAGACGACAGATGGACGAAGAGAACAGTAGAATGAACTCCAAGAGAATGCAAACGTCTCCTTGGACGACCACCTACACGTTGGACAGACGTGCTCGTAAACAAAGTTAATCACCTGTACCCGCAGCTGCAGTTGTTTTACAGATCACGATATGACACTCGCAATCGCTACCATGTTTGAACAATACCACCACCATGGATTGCGAGAGAAAGGAATGAATGGCGTATGTGCTAGGGTCCGGTCAGCTCGTGAAGACGAACCGTCCAAGTATCCAAGTGAGTAATATGATAGTATCCAAGTGAGTAATATGATAATTAAAGCTGGAAGCAGATGGACTAGGATTACTTCGGAATAAACAAAGTGAGGATGAAAACGCCCTCATAGGAGACCACTAAACGCTAGGAATCTTTTTTTCTTCAGATAAGTAAAATAAAACAGTGGTGTAACAACAATATACAGCAGAAACAAATTGTAAAATATGATGTCAAAGCGTCTAAAACAAACTCACTTTTATCCTCTTCAGCTAAGTACTGATTTATATCTGGTTCTAAGAGATGCGGTGCCAGCTGAATACCAGCTAACTCACGAATTGCAGCAAAAAGAGGTAGCATTTGTTCGTTAAACCGAGCCAACAACGTCCTGATCATCGTATATGTTTTGGGAGTAAAAAATTGTTCGCTCAACAGACAACAGATTGTACCTGGTAACTTGAGTAGGCCCTCCCGTAATATCTTGTGTAACTTCGCCCTGACACCGCCAGCATTTCAAGGTGCCCGTTTGTGTGTCAAATATACGGTCAATGTCCATGTCCTAACCAAAAGTTCCAATTCAGCAGACATAATGTTGTAATGGAACTAGTTAAAAATGCTTGTATAAATCTAATATAACTTCAGGATATTGAATGATACGTTAGCCATCTGAATTTCGACCAGATAGAAATAGTGGAATAATTCCGACATCGCTAGTGTGATAATATAAAACATAGTAATTGAAAGCTGATTTTTCATTAACCTATCACTAATCAATATCTATTCTCTCTTTGATAAGCTTACACGAGGTTGGTAAATAGTGTTTATTTTCGACTAACGTTTCGACGGTTTCGTCTTCACCAAACCCGGTAATCCGAGTTGATGGTCCACATTTGTTCGTGCTCTGTTCAAATACCGTTATACTTTGCACAAGCTGATAGTGATACCGACTTCTACAGGATGGATTGGCCGGAAAAAAAATTGGTTATCACCAGACAATCACCGCTATTGAGAAGAACCATCCTGTATGAAACAGCATCACCGGCTATGGCTCATTTGAGGGAGATGCTCCACTAAGGAGAATCCGGCTCAACATGCGACGAAGACGCAAGACGCTACCTGGAGAACACGAACAACTGTGGACCATCAACTAGGATCATCGACTCTGGTAAAAACGAAACCATCGAAATGTTCACTTGTATCACTTGTAGCTCCGTTGAATGTCGAGTGGCTCGAGCGGAGAGCCAGTAAATCTTCTATTTTTCCCCTGTCGCGTGCAAGAGTACCCCGCCGGTTCTGCTCGCTCTAGGGACTCGTCGGGCATCATATCCTTCTTCTAGGCTCTTCGTGAAAAACTCTGACCATCGGGTCAACGGTCTTCCTGCAGTACGTTTGACATCTCGACGAATCCAT
Organism: Angiostrongylus costaricensis; assembly: GCA_900624975.1. NCBI lineage: Eukaryota > Metazoa > Nematoda > Chromadorea > Rhabditida > Metastrongylidae > Angiostrongylus > Angiostrongylus costaricensis. The sequence goes on along the minus strand of UYYA01004154.1, from coordinate 83,895 downwards.
TCACTAACAACTCGTGTCCATCGGTTGTCATTCATACGCATTACGTTTCCGGCCTACCTTATCTTCCACCGTTTCTCGTACAGAACGGCACCTTCGATTTCTGACGAAACAGGATACTCCTAGCATCGTCCTTCCGACTGCGCATTCACAGCGACCACGTTTCTAACGCATACGTTAACACAGGAAGTATCGCTAAATCGAAAGAGTGGGCACGGAGTCGGGTGTTCTTTCTTCTCCTCACTATATCCTCCATGCACTTGAAAGCTCCCCAAGCCGCTCATTTCCTTCTGCTAAACTCTGGAGCCAAGTCGTTCACTATGTTGATTTCCCAATCTAGATAGACATAACTGGAGCATACGGAGATATTCGTTCCGCTGAGCATGAATGGGCATACGAAACCAATCTGTTCCTCATGAACATCGCTTCTATGAGATTTAGTTGAAGACCAATCTTTATACAGGCTTTGTCGAAGTCGAACGGCATACGTTCCGCTTGGCCAATGTTTGCTGTTATAAGGACGATGTCATCAACAAATCGAAGGTGGTGTAACTGCTGACCATCGATTTTCACTCCCATGTTACCTCATTCCAATGCTCGTATGACGTTCTGGAGAGTAGCGGTAAATAATTTTGGCGAGATGGTATCGCCTTACCTAACTCCTCTTTTGACTTCAATGTTAATATCGTTGTAGAATGGTGATATCTTCGTTGTGAAATTTTTGTACAGCTCACGAAGAATCTTAATGTACTGAGTAGGGACTCCTAGACTATCAAGTGCTTCTATGACTGCTTCTATCATAATTGAATCAAAGGCCTTCTATAAATCGATGAAAGTGAGACAGAGTAGTGCCACGATACTTCAATGAGCCTTGTTATCATGTGGATGTGGTCCATCGTACTAAATCCTTTTCGAAACCCTGCTTCTTTCTCACATGATTGTCCTTCGTCCAGTGTTCTATCAATCATGTTTAGAAACACTCGAGTGGAAATTTTCTTGACATCTTGCTGGTCTTCCACTAAGTAGGGACCTTGCATTCAGAGAGGTAGCGTGTGAAGAGCTGAGCCAGTGTGTTTATGAGGACTGGTGGAAGGTTCTTCTGGTGTTCTGATCTTATTCTGTCCGGACCTGGCGCTGTTCGATTTTTCGCCGACGAAACGGCATGCCGAATTTCGAAAGGGAGAACCGGTGGTGCAACATATCCATCCTCCTTTATTTCATATGACGGAAGATGGACGTGGCTATCGAAGAGAACCGAGTAGTATTCGTGAATGAGTAAATCAAGAAAGTATAGTTTAGTAGTGAGTAGTTTTTGTGAGTATGTCAAGTTCACCCGAGAAAAGCCGAACGAAAAATGGCTTCCATTCCTGAACGTACAAATTCACTTGTCAGAAAATGGCTACATTACAAAGTGGTAACGAAAGCCAAGTAGTAAAAACATCTTGGTTCATTACCTCTCCTCTCACCTCTCTCACACGAAAAGGGCCCTTATAAGAAACATGTTTCGAACAGCAATCAACGTGTGCACGGGAAGAGAGCAGAGAGAGAACTCCCGGAACTTGGCACGGCAAATAGCCATTTCTAATGGCTATGAAACTGTAGCTCAGGATAGGTGTAGGGGAAATCCTAGGCCTCCAAACAACAACTCTAGCGATAGAAGGGTGCCGTTTATCCTACACTTCATCTCAAATGATATAAGTAGTGCTACAAAACGCTGCTTAAGAAGGGCGGGCTCAGAGAATTCGGTAAGCGTAGCTGAAATATCACCGAGTAATCTTAAGCGTCAGCTAGTTCGTAACCGCCTATATGACCGTCTATGTGCAACTCAAAATTGCATAATTTGTGATTGCATGAGCACGGGTATAGTTTATCTGATCTCCTGTAAGAAGTGCGGTGACGAATACATTGGCGAAACGGCAGACCCCTCTGTGTCGGCATAAAAGAACACCTAGCCGGCAAACATAGACCAAATACTCCGCTAGGCACGTATAGGACCCAGAGACATAACGGGGAGGACTTTGAAGTATGTGTCACGATCCTAGCACGCGAATCAAGAACACAGAAAAACTCTCGAGGTACTCTGGATTAACTCTAGAAATCCAAAAATAAACCGCAGGGAAGAATGCCTCATTATCACGCGTGATATAGGGCAGTAAATAAGACTGCTATTCTGATGGGAGGGGCACATTATGCTTCCATGTGATTTCTGTGCGGTTGATCTCTACGTGACATACTTAGTGGAAACCTCATAGAAATGATTGTGTTCAATGTGATTGAAATCTTGGTTTAGAGTTTCTTTGTTTGGTTATGGAGGAGTCTGGCCGAGTAGATTGCTATCAACTTGACCTTTCCAGGCTCTGAGGAAGGCGAAATCCGCCGAAACGTCAGCTTATTCGTGAATAAAGAATAACACCATGCGTTTGCTCAACAAAAATACGAAGAATTATTCGTGAATGATTTCCTCCATTGCCTTTCTGGACACTATGACTGTCCGTCTGGGCACCGGAGAGCAATCGTTTTGTTCTTGTAATTGGCGAAGCTTCGGTGGGTTTTGTGAATGCTTTTCCCAGCCTCTGCAGCGTCCACCATTACTGCTGCTCTTCTCTCTTTAAGGTCTTCTTTTACCGCCTGTCTGTACTGTTTTGCAGATCCGGACGTTAGCTCGCGTTTGCCTGCAGCTCATGCGATTCAACGCTGGCGTGTCAGCTCGAGGGTTTCTAGAGACAGACATCTCTTGGTGATTTTCGAACTCTCAGCGCTCATAGCGCTAACGTAACGATGTTGAATGAGCCGATCGCATTCTTCCTCGACGTTATCGAGAACGGTATCCTCCCACCAACCGACTGGGGAATTGTGTAAACCCCAGTTTATGATGGTTTGGAGAATTTGTTTTTTAAATTTACCGGCATTTTGTCCTTCCCGCGAAAAATGAAATCTTGCACGAAGGAGGCGATGATCTGATCCTGTGTAGAATTTTGGGACTGCGGCGATTGGTAAGGCAAAACTTTCGATTTACTATGGTAATATTAATTACTATATTACTATGGTATATTTACTATGGTACTATGGTGGTCTACTTTGCTATGGTACTGCCCACTGGGAGACTCGCACGTCCATCGTTGAGAGTGGGGCTTCTGAAATTGCGAGTTACCATGGACGGTGTTGGTCGCCATGATAAACTGATATAGCCGCTCACCCTTTTCGTTCCGTTGTAATCCGTGAGTCCTAATGTGACCTTCTTCAGACGTTCTTCTTGGTCCAATCTTGGCATTGAAATCTCCAATGATGACCATGAGGAATGCATAGTCTTCTTCTGTAGAACTTCTCCATGTCCATATATAACGTTTCGACTTCTTCTTCGTCATAGTTTGATGTCGCCGTGTAAACGACGAAGACTTTCAAAGCCGGAATTGATACACATCTTTTTAATCGTAAACAAAAACGAAACGTTAGCCGAAAATAATTATTATTTACCAATCTCGTGTAAGCTTATCAAAGAAGGAATAAAACATAGTGTTGCTGTTCAATGAGGAGGACCAAAGAGATCTGCGCAAGTACATCCGAACTTGTTTTTCCGTCTACAAAGTCTTCACAAAGATTACCATGTTGCGCATACAACGAACCTCGTATAAAGCGATATTGAAGTAACTTGACTGGAATGAAAACGGCGTGTGCATTCATGTGAAAATCCTATTCAACCTTCATTTTACTAACTATCTAACTCACCTCATATTGAGCGCCACATTGTTCACACTTGTAATTGGCTTTCTGCAGCTCATTTTTTTCCCTTGCTTCTAACATTTGTCTGAATATGTGCCATATATAGACGCATAGGAAATAAAACTCCATAGGGCGACAAAAACAACACATATATGTCTATTTAAAAGCACAAACTAACCTCATGTGATCAATTTTATATTTTAGTACGTTGATGATAGCACGATAATTAATGAAATAAAAGATGATCGATACGTTCCTGCCGGTTTCATTCTTTTGTTGAAGCAGCCGATCCTTCACTAGTTTTTCGTTTTTGAGTGCCGCAATCAACTGGAAGTTAGTTTGGAGTTGCTAGAAAGTGAATAGTACAACAGAGACAAACCTGCCTCAAGTGCCTTTGCTCGAAGTTCAGTCGATTTCTCAGAATCTCCTCTCGTATGCAAACAGATCTCATTATGTAATAAACAACAAGATAATGCTCCTGTAATAGAAAAATATGGGGGGCAGCTGCTCAGTTGCTACCCGTAATTCACCGAAAATCGTAACAACAAGAAGTTCGGCCTCTGTGACTAGTTCTGAACGTGTAAAACTACTTCAGTAAAATTATTCCACGAAACGAAACCTTAGAGAAGAAGTTCTTGGCCATTAGCAACAACGCTCTGTGCAAACTCGGCGGAACTTCAGTAACAACGGTCACTTCGGGTGTTTTCGTGTCGCCAGCTGCTGTAGTAGCGATACTCGCCATCACTCAAAATCTTGTGATGGGAACCGGAAGGATGCAATCGACACAATCAATTAACAATGAAAACAGGTATTCAGAGAATATTGTACTGCACAAAACAGAATGACGACCGAAACCATAATTTGTTTCAATGAACCAACTACAATATTAACAAGGAAACAATGAGATCCTATAAACAATTTATTCAACAAAGGCAATATGTGGACATCTCTTTTTTTATTGTTTTCCCATCAAACACCACCATACAATAGCGGCAACTCAAACAGAAGAAGCAAGTTTCGACAAACTACCTTATGTGAGGGATCCCGAGCATACTTGTCATAAACCTGCGTGGTATATCCTAATTAATTGTGAACAAGTAAATAATCTATTTAGAAAACAAACATCTCTTTGCTCCTGCTACGACCTGAGATGAGTTTTCTGTCCTTTCTACGCCTAATCTGCTTCTACCTCCTGCACGAACGTAATCATATTCATACGCAAGCTAGGAAGAACATCGAAATTTCATCTTCTGCATCCTACTAGAAGGAAACCACTGTCCTGGGGATCACCATCTTGATCCATAAGAATCAGCGACTGCCAGTGTTCTAGTAAATGCCGATTTTTCATATCGAATGGACTGAAAGTTTGTTGCAACCAGGTGCTTGCGCTATGCGGGGAGTTCTTTGAAATCGCTCGGAGAGAGCCAACAAGCTACACGTGACGTATTCCTAACCTCCACAGTACAGCCCGTAGGGTTACGTTATACTATTAGTACCAAATATAGCCCAGATTCAAAACATACAATATGATCACTATCAGCTAATTTTGGCATCGTAAAATAGCACAAGTGAAAGATGCGACTTTATGCCGCTAAATATAATAAAACAACGAAGCATGACAAAGTACTGCCCTAAATAAATATAAATGAAGAAACATTTCAACAGAACAAATTCACCAGTTCTAAACAAACTATAACAACGATCGCTTTTGGGAACTAAATGCCTATATATGCGTTTTTTTCCACATAGCTAATTAATTAATAGATGTTAATGGTAACCTTCTTTATACGTTACCAATTTCTGTTCCCAAATGGTAGAACGAAGGTGGATCGTAAAAGTCACATATCGCACCAACGCTGGGGTCACGACCCTACAATTTTACTAGATGATGATAACTTTATTAATTAATGTAACAAGGCATGCTTTGAAACACAGCACAATTCAAAGAGTGGAAATCAAATTAGGCAAAGTCACTAATTTCTCCAACGTTTCGGGCAAATTACTATATCATAATTTAGAAGGTATGGAAACTTGTGGAACCATACTATCAAAAAAGTTCATCAAAATTTGAGATATCATTTATCACACAAATCACCGCTAGTCTTATCGTTTCCGCATCAGCACTGACAAAAAATACAATACGTTCAGTCCAAGCGGTATTCACTACTTGCGAAGTCGCGCTATACGATTTCTTTTTTGCCCAATCTTGAACATTATGCAAGCGTCCAGAATTAACTTGCAGCCCATTATTTATCGAATGGCTACGACTATTCATAGGTGGCGAGAGGAGTCATATATGACGCACTCATTTGGACCGTTTATTTTACCGCATATAGCTTCTCTGTTGCACTTTTTGCTATCAATCAATAGCTTATTCAGTGTATTTGTGAGAGGCGTCTTCTGGGAAAGGCTCTATTCTGAACTTAGAAATATACAAAGAACACTTTTTCAGATTAATCCTTATATTCACTATTTCTCGAATGCTGATAACAAAATGGCTGGATCAATGACCAGCTTTTTCATCATATTCAAGAATAGGATGTGCTCAAAAAAAAAGTGGAAATATACAAAGAATACCGTAAAGAACATGTAGGATAAGAAAACATAATGATTATCAAGAAGGGACACAAGAAGCTGAATCATAGCGAGAAAAGTAGAACAAAAAAGGTAGATCAATTTGATGGGGTGCATTTGGGCGAGGGAGAAAGTAAGGGGTGATTCAATTAGTACAAAAGCCCCTCGTCCTACCGGGGTTGGAAACTTGATGCGACTCGTATGCATCTGCGCTCAGCGCGCCTTTTCCAATCCACGAGAAGCTAGGATGACGATTCGGAAACGCCCTAGTATGGCTATCCCAGTATTCCATAGAGAATTGAGTCGACCTGCATTCAGCAACAAAGAAAAGTGAAAATCCTCATGCAGTAGACAAATCCGTAAACTGTAGTGGATGGATATGATAACACGAACAAAATGCGAGAGATGCTAGGATCCGCACGATATGTGAAATCGGGTCATGAATAAGAGAATAAATAAATAGAACCTCTTAACATTTGGGAACCAGGGCTTAACTCTGTGTGGCTGCTGCATCTATTTGAAGCCTACGTTTTTAGCGCATTAATTTTACAGTGATATCAACTCACACCAGCCAATCTCTCCTCAGGAAGCGATTCCGCCTGTTTTGCTGCACTTGGAATTCTATAACTCGGCATTTGTGTTTCTTTACAATTCCCGTGTTTTTTGTTGCCATGTATGTACAGGGTATTTCTTCCATGCATCGTACTACGCATTTGGAAAGTATGACACTCTTCAGTTTTCGTCAGTAGTATAAACTACAGAGTTCTCAAGTGACCATGACATGCTTCCCTTCATAAACTCACGACCTAACACATGAACGCAGAATCGCAGTAGACGATCGGCAACTCTCGTGTGAATTTGAAAAATTCTGCAGAAAGGATATGAAAGATCATAAGGAGACTAGAGTAATGGCTACAGTTCCAAAAGTTGGGAAGAGTATTTTCAAAAACCCACCGAAATATCGTTAACTGTCATACTAGGATGGTTGCACTACGTCTATTACAAACGGATTTGTTTCTGATGCTCCACTAATGCTCAGCGGGATAAATGCCATCAAAAGCTTCAGCCGAGTATATGATATATGTAGATGTGTATATATCTTCCCAATGGTTTACCACCTCATCGTGGCAAAGAGGTATTCCTGGGTGTTGGATTGCCATGTACAATGGGGGATTCATCCTCAGGCAGGGTCTCCCATGCTGAGGAGTCCGGCGTTTCAATCAGGAAGCCTAGCTAAGAGTAAACTAATACAAGGATCTACCACCGTCCTGCTATCAATGGTATCAAAGTGGCATAGTGGCAAATCTCCCTCTCATCCACAATATCGGCGACTATTTGTGGTGGTGACGACTTGGGCCGGACTTTCGTCAGGTTGAGCTTGGAACTGCAGGAACCACAATGACTTAACCAGCAAATCCCCGAAAAGTGGAGATTATACTGGGCCCGCACAACCAGTCAGGATGGGCCATATATATACATCGGAAATTTAACATAATGAACGATTATACATACAGAGATTATACATATTCAGGGATTTATCAGGAGCTTGATTCCACGGCCGCAAAAATAGTGTTAGTTTAGCACGTTTACAAAAATCAACAATTTCGAAACAAAGGACCCGCATGGTGTGGTGGTGAACGCGTTACTCCCCGGAAAGGATAATAGCGCGTTCGTTCCCCACCATAGACACCTGCGGTCCAGAGTTTTGCAAATATCTCAGCAACGTTGTGGTTGTATTTCGCTTAGTAACCTGCCATGAAAATTATAGAAGGCAGAAAACAAAACGTTAAACATTGTGATTTCAACTACAGCCATAGCTTAACTGGGTTCTATGCCGATTTGCGCTCCCCAGATCAACCCCGCTGACGGGTGATTGCTGTGGCAAAAAGATCGATAGAAATAGCTGAGAGACGTGCGAAACAAAGGACCCGCATGGTGTGGTGGTGAACGCGTTACTCCCCGGAAAGGATAATAGCGCGTTCGTTCCCCACCATAGACACCTGCGGTCCAGAGTTTTGCAAATATCTCAGCAACGTTGTGGTTTAACAATTTCATTCTCATAAGAAACACTACATGTTTTCCACAAGGAATAAAAATTTTCTAAAAAAAAGTCAACCGAGAAGAGCTATCGCGGAAATTCCTTGTTTTGTAATGCTAGAGACATAAACATCAGAAGAAGTTTGACTACCTAATGGAAGATGGTGTTTGGTTACAAATCCTGACAAAACGAACAGAAAACTCGCTTACGCATCGGTCAGTTCTTTGTAGGAAAGTAACAAAGACACATTTTTTTTTGAAAAGATGAGTACTGCAGACAGAACTGATTGCGCTCTGAAGCGGATAAAGCTGCACAAATTTTGAGGTATGGAAGAGTGTGAAGTTGCATAGCATGAATTAATGCCACACAACCAGTACAACAGTTAAGAGAAATATTCTTTCCAAATTTGAAATATGAAGGCAATTACTGGACAGAAGTTATCACAAAAGGCGAACATTTACAGCATTGTATTGAAATCTGACACCGCTAGGTTGTCTATGGAAGTCTTTGAATGACTTTTGAACTAGGAATCTTTTTGTCCATCCTCTATGCGTTCCTGACAACGTGTTTCATAACGAGAACACGACTCGACTACTACAGGTTATGAGCAATATTTTAATTAAGCTTATTGGAGATTTCCAAAACGACCCTAACTACTTACTTGTTAACAAATATAAAACGATTCCATTAATGAGGAATTTCCTAGCTATTCGAGATCTGGGATGTGTCTTGTTCAAAACCTGCTGCACTGCAATTCCCAATATTAACTTTCCATTCATCTCAGAACATAAATAATTCACTTTTCTTAATAAGCACACATGAAATTGTTAATATACATTACTTATTCACAGCACCATACGTTTCGGCGGATTTTGTCTTCTTCAGAGCGTGGAAGAGTCACTTTAACTGAAACCTAGCCAACCAAACACGTAATCCCGACGGGAAAACCACATCTAATATTCAATGCGATCGAAAAATTAGGGACCGTGGATGTTCTGTCAGCCTTATAGATGCGTTCGGCTGACTAGGTTGTTTTGTACTGTTTTCACAAATCCTAAAACGTTCTTCAGAAAGTCAGATAACATCCTAGAATGAGCAATGTACAGTTGCAAAATGTCCCTTAATGGATAGAGAAAGTCGGTTTCAATAAGCTTGCGTGGCTACTATCACAGACGTGAAAACGCGTTCGTAAAGTCAACGTTAATAGAAAACATAACGTCGATCATTTCATGAAGATGTGTAAGGTATAAGAAAAATCTTTTTAGAATACGGGTCAGGGAATTTCTATGCCTGGTTTTTACACAACAGCGATATTTTCGAAACGTTGGAGAAAGTAAAAATCATGATATCCTTTTTCTGACATGGAATTCACACAAAGTAAAATGCTTTCAAAAATCAGGTAAGCTTCTTCAAAAAAAGACGAAGAAAACACCTGGAATCGTCGATACAGCTCCTTCGCCATGTCTCCAGATCCTCGAGAAAGTATCGTTGCTTTCAATCGATCACCAGTTTTCCTGACATCGTTTTCGAAATCAAAAGTTTCATGAATATCCAGTGCTAGCATCTGAATGGTAATAAAGAAATGAACTGTCTTTTGGATCGCAATCCTTTGATGAATCTTTAGAAATCCTAATGTGCCAACCTCAGTCCACAATTTACGATAATACATTCCCATATAGGGTTGAAGACCAAATATTGGTATGAATGAGCATGGATGGTAATCGTTCCTTGAAGTTTTAAAAGGGAAGTATTCTTCAGACATTTCACGATATAAATCAAGCCAAAACTTCTGTCTGAAAAGCTCCAATCCGATGAAATTGAAACCAAAATTACAGACGAAATATGATGCTACGCACTTCCTATCTTCCATTTCAAATACGGTTAGGTCGAAATCTGACCAAAATAAGGTACGATAAGAGTCCCAAAGGGTGGCTCGTGACAGTGCAAGACATATGTTGTTCGCCCTATCATCTGATATTGTGGTGTCACTAACCTAAAAAACAGACATTTGAACCAATACCATAACCAGAAAAAGGTACGAAATTAAACCCACAATGTGAGGGGAACTAAGAGACTGAAGTAAGGTAGGTTTGTACACGAAGAACTGTAAGAATGCCGGAACTGCATCAGCTGCATCCCAATCACTAGCATAAAATGGTGCCCATGGAATAGCGATATCTCGATATGGTGAACGCGACAATAACATTTGTAAGGAACGTCCAACCTTAATACGATCGAGTTTTAGCATTAAATGTTGGTCGAGTTCTCTAAGCATATAGAGAATCTATTACATAGAAAAGCAGCTGCTGAAGTTGTTGATGATGAAGAAGAGACGGTGCGGTATGTGTAGGTGCAATAGCAGATCCAACCAAATATACAATCTTGTCGAGGTTCCGGGCTTTAGACTCCACTATTACAAGGAAATATTATATAACATAATCTCATGATTCAAGATGACTGTGCATCCACAAATATCGAAAAGTGTAAATAGTGGTTCTTCCAAGAGCAAGTAAAAATGTTGTAAAAGGATAAAGGAAAAAGCGCTTGAAGTTGGTCAATCCCTAAAGGACGCGCAATACATTCGACTTCATCAAGCACCGTTGAAGGTGACTAAATGCGCATCTGGCCTTTACAATGACTCGCAGTGGCCTAACGATGTATCGAGCCGGTGCTGCTATTCTTCCAGAAGAGTCTGGCACCAATTTACCGACCCCAGAGGGATGTATGGCTTGGTGGGCCTGAGGCACGGGGATTGATCCTATGTTTATTGCAGAGCGCTTCCGACCACTACGCACACGTGTTCCAACAATGTTGTACTATTTAAATTTATGCACTACACACTTGCTTTCTAGTCAATGAATTAGCTTCTTTTACAATACCGAAATCTCCACCTTTTCTGCAATTTTGTGTTTGACAAACGGAAACACATTTCAACATAACACTAATAGAGTGATACTAGGAGCAGGACTAAGAATGACATCCATGCTCGAAAAGAAGACACAACCGCTTCAAAACTACTCACTACGGCCGAGTAGCGCATTCCATCCACCACGTTTATTTTCCCTATCATAGGGATCGATGTATAATCTTCCCAAGTGTTCATCAGTGGCGAGGTCCTTCACGCTGAAAATCCGCACGTCGGAATGCACTCGTTCGAGACCCTCGTCCGTTACGTCCTAGAAATAAATTACAGCGTTTGACGCAATCACGAAATTAGAAGCACTATGTACCTTGAAATGTAAACCGAATATTTGCTCAGTAATGTTCGTCAACTTTTGAAACGTTGGCCAAAATGGGAAGTGACCCATCAAATCTAGTGGGTCGACACTAAAAATGCAAGCATTTAAGATCGAATAAGTCAATTACCAATATGAGTCAGGTTACTCGTAAAGTTGTTCAGCTTCCTTTCTACAAATGTACGCCATATCATAGGCTTGTAAATTAGAGGACATAAGTTCCTGGGTTTGTGCAAATGCTGTCCACGATTCCATCCGATCTATGAAAACTGGACGAATACGGCGGGTCAGCCTGAATGCTTATCTTTCGATAGTATTTCGCCACAACGAATGAAGAACAATTGGAAGAAAAAGGTCTTACGCATTCAAGAAGTTTCGGACAGTTTCAGGAGATGTAGCCATTTTGTTTGCCAGTCGATGCTCTGCAACCGATGTGTAGCCTAAAGCTTTCGCGAGACCTTCGCTGGAAATATGCTCCAAGTTTAAATGAAAATGATGGAATGGAAAAGCGATAACGAACAATATCCAAGTAACTACCAACTTATTATGTCGGAGCTCCTCGACATTTATAGAATTGTTGTAAAAATCATGGTCGAAAGATGCCTAAAACAAACAGCAGAGAAACTTTTCCGCCTGTAGTACTACACAGAAAAACAAATTTTACATGTAAATTGAAACACTTTGTACGCGCCTTATTTATCCATTTTTCCCAGGCATCCGCTCTCAATTGGCGATTTTCGCAATATTGTAAAAATGGATAAAGCGTGTGAGGTGTCATGCGGCCACGCCATGGACCATGTTCCCACTGTGTTCTAAAGCACCATACAAAGCACTGAACAAACTATATTGAACGTTTATAAGTCAAAAAACCGACTTTCTACAAACCTCGGCATAAATAACTGATATATTTATCAATATATTCTTATGAACTGATCTTGTTGAGCTGATGCGAGGTTGGTATAAATTGTCGTTGTTGTTGGTTGATGGGTGACATTTCGATGATATCCCCTTCTTCAGAACCCTCATGTTGTGAGTGGGACCACCCAGGCGACTACCCATGCTCTGAAGAAGGCGAAATGGCCGAAACGTCAGCCATCGACCAACAACAACAACAATGACAACTTATACCACTGGCGTCAGCTCATCAAGACCAGCTCACAAGAACACATAAATAAATATATGTCAAACCTAATAGACGTGTATTTCGAGAACAGTCCGTCTTGTTACTTATTTAGGATTTGAAGAAACATCTACAAACAAACAGGGATTAAACTCACGGATTGATCGCGAGCTTTTGCAAAATATGAGGTGGAGCATCTTTCAGCATTTTTTTATCGGTAACCGTAAAAATATGCTGGTCGTTTGTTGCCATAATATTTGAGCTGAAAAATTCCACTTGCCAACCCATCATTTGTCACTCCTCATTTAACAAGTCATTCGACCACGAAAAAGCAAAGCTTCCAATCAACAGTTGTTAAGGTCAGGCTTGCGCTGGTAGTGACAGTTCATAGCTGGATTTAAAGACAAAGTTTTGTGCATCAAAAAGTATCGTAAAACCCACATATACTTGCTCCGGAACTCATCTATGAATTTGTTCCATGATCCAATCAGCTTTCGCGATTTTTCATCTGTTATATCCAAGCCGCTTGCGCGTACCTTAGAAATAGTTTTCAATACTGCTTTATAATGTTGCACTACATTCAGTCGCTTTAAGATTTTGTACTATATACAATTCTGTGGCGATTCATAACACTTCTAAGACATACAAAATAAATACGACATCTTAAAAGTGTTTTCAACATGTTATTATATAAGAAAGCTGGTTGACTTGATACATGAAGTCTTCAGGCGAAAAGAATAAAGTCAGTTGCTACCACATAGGGAAGCTGGTTGACTTGATATATGAAATTTTCAGCCGGAAAGAATAAAGAAGTCAGTTCCTTACGTCTACTTTGAATACTTGAAAAACAATGACAACGGAATTTAGAAATTACCTCTAACAAATACCACTCGAGAAGGCGTAGCTGCCATGTCGATAAACCGTTCTTCGCATCATAAAGCTGCTAAAAAACCCTACTAAAAAACATGACCAGGCAAACAAGTGAATTTACAGGTCACAGATTAGGTCTTACCTTAATCGCTATTTGAAAATTTAAGCTGGATAGCTTTTCCATGCGATCGCGTGCACTCATAATCTTGATCTAAATATTGCACCCAGAATACGGAAGCAATGGATGTTGAGAACACTTGCAAATACCCCAAGAGTCACGATGTTAACTTGTTGTTTACTGTCTAGTACAATTTTTTACGGCAGGGTACTACGTGAAATACAACTACGGTGATGCTGAAATATTTGCAAAACTCTGAACCAAATGTGTCTGCGGTGGGTATCGAACACACTATCACTCTTTCCGGAGGGTAATGCGTTCACCACCACACCAACAAACATCTAAGCATCATTGCGGTTATGTCAAGAATTTCAAAAGACAAGGCATGAATATGTTTTAAAAAAATGTACATGATGTAGATCTGCGTCGAAAACATTTCGATTACAGTCAGGCCAATCTGTCAGCATTTTAAGCAAAAGTGTTTGCAAGGCATAATCCACGTCGTATTCCTCCGTTAGAAGTGGCTCAACCACAGTTTCGAACGTGCGTTCTTCAGGAGGTACTAAATAATATTTGTACGAGTAAAAGGGAAAACAGCTAAACTGACCATGAAAACCTTCTGCTTAAAGTAAAGAGAACCAACGGTTGAGAATTATAGTCAGCAAATGTTGACAAACCTTCGAACGGTTTACCACCTTATCGTGGCTGGGAAGTGTTCCTGGGTGTCGGGCTGCGATGTAAACGAGGGGTTCATCCCCCGGCAGGGTATCCCAGGCTGAAAAAGAGCCCGGCGTTTCCATTAGGAAGCCTAGCTAAGAGTAAAGCAATACCAGGATCCACCACCGCCCTGGTATTAAACTAGTTGCATGGTGACAAATCTCCCTCTGCTCCACAAGGGCTGCAACTGCCTGTAATGGTGACGACTTAGGGCAGACTTTGGCTACGCTGATTTCGGGATTCCAGGGAACCACAATAGCTAAACCAGAAAAACTCCCAAAAAAGTGGAAATTATGCCGAGGTCCGTGCAACCCGTGAAGACGGGTCATCCAAGTGTCCAAGTAATGTTGACAAAACGTGCTCGTGGGTTAATACAATTAGTTAAAGCAAAGTGAGCTATATACCTAAAAAATGAAGGTGTACTTGCAATGCTACTTAAAATCTTACATTTTTCTATAAGCTCCAGATGTTCCATGCATGTAGCACCGTATTCCATAAGCATACGTACGGTGCCCTCATACATTTCCTAAAGCAAACACGGTGTTTAATAAGTTGAACTGTACTAACACAGCATCCTTACTTTCGGAGAAGATGTAGACAATGTCGGCCAATCCCTACCCATAGCGATGTTGCTCAAGAAACTATTGTTCTCCACAGTTTCATCAGGAATGTGAGGAAATCTGCAGTCATGAAAACCCTAACTACATCTTTCTATCTAAGACTTTCTAGTAGAGCTTATAACCTACACAACATAATATCCCACAACTCTCGTAGGTGTTTCGTTCCCCATTTTGAAGATTATGCTGCGCTTCTGAGTTCGATCACAGACAGAGCTCCGCAATATTGATAGACATCTCTATAACACCCTTTTTTTGGGGTTGGACTAATTTTAAAGAATTATGAATAAGGCTTGTATTCACATCTGTCCTCCACCATGATGTGTTTCCAACGCATTTTGAGGACGAACAGCGTCGAGCTAAGGCTCGTAACATACTGAAAGTTATGAAAAGGTGATAACTCGAAAACAAAGGATAACTTCTTTCACATTTAAATGACATTTCCAGCAAACGCAACTCAATTGACATCACTCTGTTATCTAAATACCACTAGAGGATGAACGAGGTTTTAAGCATTTAGCAACAAATCGTAGCAATAACAATGACAGTAAGAGTAAGATTAACAATAACAGTGAAAGTAACAGTATAACAGTACTAATTAGTAGTAAGAGGAGCTCGCTCCACTGAGAATTGTTGACCGGTGGAAACCCGCATGGGTCATTCGTATTACGAAGTGTGCTCTGCAGTTCGAGTAGCCAAAAAACTGTGCGAGGATCTCGTCCTCTTAGTGTTGGTTACTTCCTGTGAAGGTGTCGACTTAGTAGTTTTCTACTACTAACTAGCATTTTTACGAACTAGGGGACCACTTTGCTAAATAACGTATTTTACGCCTTGAGCTTATCGTTTTGCATTAACCCATTCTTTGCTTGCCGCCTTTTTGTGACTACCCCATCGAATGCGGGCAATTTTTTGTTGGCTTCGGACCTTCTGTGTTTTTTTGACAATGAAAAGTCTCGTCGTAATAGCTAGAGGGCTTGAAAAGTTTCGAATATGACAGAGTTGTAGAAGCTTTTCTGTATCGGTATGGATGGGTATGGATGATATGTATGCTATGGGTATGGATGATATGTATGCTACTATTTGCTCTGTGTCGTTATGGTGTATTTGTGTAAATTCATTACTGTCGTCGATTGGAAGAAGTATTTTGAAGCTTATATCGAGTTTATTTCGGTATTTTTATTTCTACACATTCTATACAGTAATCATAACGATTAAATGAAGTAACAATAAGTTCTTAGTCAAATTACTGGTCAATGAATTTTTTGTGAAAAAAAGGTTTCTTGTAGTTTGTCAAGTGTAAAGAACGGTTTTTCTGGTCCCATCCCTTACTTCTCGATCTGCTTTCGATTAGAAAGATCTATTCGATCTGCTATTTAATTAAAATGGCACGATAAAAAAAAACTCTGGAGCCCCAGAAACTCAATGCGGAAAATGTAGTGTCCATACGGGACGGAAGAGGTTATTTGTAGTGCTAGTTCTAGGTTCTTATGGGCTCTCACCATTCCTCATTGGGAACAGCAAACGATGCTTCCAACTTCGACATCGATCCAGGAACCTGAAGTTCTTTGAGAGAGATCATTATGTGACGTTGCAAGCAGGTATGTCTGTCATTACAACATTTATTCATGATATCCGACGTTTCAGCGTTTTCGCCTTCCTCAGAGTCTGGAAAGGTTATACTAACATGCAATCTACTCAGTAACATTCATAAATTCAGCATATAGGACTTAACACGTAAGTTTTATTCGTATAACAAACAGGGGCGTGTTTAATGTAGTCGTTAGAGGCGCTCTGCCGTACACATGGGATCGATCACTCACCCCAGACTCACTGAGCTTTGCATGCCTCCAGATTCGGCAAATTGGTATCAGACCTGTCTAGGAGGATATTAGCACTGATCCGAAACATCGGCAAGCCAGCGAGAGTCATTGTGAAGGCCAGAAGTGCATTCATTCATATCCAACTATGTTTGATGAAGTGAAATTATCGGTGTATCTCTCAGGGATTGATCAACGCCGAGAGCTTTATCTTTTATCTTTTAACAAACATCGCTACCTCGCGCAATTAAAAAAAGGAATTAGGCTCTCGGTGTTGATTTATCCGTGGGGGATGCGCCATGCATCCGACTTTATTAAGCATCGTTGTAGATGATTGAATCTATATTTAATCTTTACAACGACTCGCAGTGGCCTGCGAATGTATCAAATCAGTGTTGCTAATCGTCCAGACAAGTCTGATACCAATTTGCGGAACCCGGAGGGATGGAGGGCTTGGCGGGCCTGGGGTGCCGAGATCGATCCCGTATGTACCATAGGGCGCCCAGGATCACTGGGCTACACGCGACCCTTACGCCATACATCAGGTTAATTTTTTTGACCTGCGCCAGGCACATTCCTCACCCATGTCAAGCTATATGGAGCTATTCTCCAACAATAACTGAAAGACGTGTGAAGAGCATAACGGTGAATTTCTAAAGGAAGCTATTTATTGGGTGAATAAGATTCATTTATCAAGTTTAATATGTCGAGATTATGAATGTGTCTAACTGGGAAGATTGCATGTCAGTTTCACCTTTCCAGGCTCTAAGGAGTTCGAGAGCGCCGAAACGTCAGATAGTGCCACTAAATATTGCAATAATATACACCTTGTATATATATATATATATATTATATTATATACCTAGGTACATTTATATGCGTGCAAACCTACTTGTGTGCTACGTATGTGTATGTATGTATACGTATGTACCTACATCTGTATATATACATATATGTATATACATATGTACATGTATGTGTATATATTGTGTATTTCTAACAACTGCTTTTCACTCGTCCCTTAATGCTTCCGTAATGAAAACTATTTGTACTTATAATATGGAGCGTAAACGTGGATGTGCGTATATATATATATATATTATATATATATGCAATACGTATGTAGTATATGATGTACTTATATACAATATGTATATACAACATATATACATATATGTATACATGGATACACGTGCATATTTATTTGAGTTTGTATCTGTGTATTAATTATGGAATTTATGCATTAAGTCTTATCTGCAAGGGTTATGAAAGTGTTTGGCTGGATAGATTGCAAGTCAGCTTCACTTTTCCAAGCTCAGAAGAAGGCGAAACGGCCGAAGTGTCAGTTATTGGAAAGAATAAATGCTGTCGTAGCAACCTTCTATTAGCTCATCAAGAATGCGGTGAATTATTGGCCAACGCCGAGGTAAAGAGAAAGTCGATCCTGGTATTTATATATATATATATGTATATGTATATATATATTCATGCATGTATATATATGTGTGCTCGGAACGCCCTAGAATGGCTATCCATAAATTCTAGTGAGAATCGACTTGACTAGGTTTCTCGGCATGCTCAGAATTCATAAAAAAAAAAAAAAGATCGGAAATTTTCAAGCATCAAATGAACGCGCCAAAGCCCAAAAACTTTCGTTGAATATGCATGCAAGGAAACGAATCGAATGTAAGTGATGAGGTTCTACAAAGCATGGGGTCGTCTCATGAAAAAGAAATTTACGTGTTTTTCGTTCGATTTGCAAATTTGAAATGAAGTTGATGTTAGTTTTCCAAATCTAGTAATAACACGTTATTGTATCGTCTCGACAATTTCTCAATGTTGAGGACTTTCAACCGCTCAAAATTTCTGTTATTCATAAAGGTGTTCAGTAAGCCAATGGTACTTCTCATCGTTATTTTTCATTGCGAAACCCTCTCGAAATCATGCCCAGAAATGCATAACTCTTCCAGGTATTAGGTCTTCCAAAAATTTATGTCTGATTTCAATTTGCATTTTCAAAGTGGCATATCTCAAATTAGACTAGTCCTTATTAACTAAAGGGATAATGCAAGGCATTTGTATATCAGTTTCTTGAAATTTTCGATTTCTAGAGGCGATGAAGTCGGCAGTTTTGGCTTTGGCTCGTTTTCTCAACCATTGATCGTAGAGGTGATGATTGAAGAAGTTGTTCTCAATCAACGAGAAGAGCACTGAGTAAGGTGGATGACGCTGATTTTCACAACCCAGCCCCGCAACTTCTGCAGCGTAGGGTGAGATAGACGTCGCCACGCTCTGTCGTGGATAGAGAAGGAATGGTGCTTTTCCGTTGACCAGTGACCGGCGCAGTCGTTGAAGTTTCTGGTGTATTTCTTCGCCATAATGGGCGCAATTCTCCTCCCTAACCTATTCACTCGGATTCAGGGAGCCGTGATAGATTAAAACAGGTGTAGACCAAACGCTCATCATGACATTTTGGTTCAATTTCGGCTCTGGAAGGTGCTTCGGGTCTTCATCAGGGTCCAGCTAACGATCTGATCGTCACTGGTTATCGCAGAGCATCTATTTCCCCATTAACTTCACAGTACGTTCGAGAAACATGTTGTTCGTTATGCACAGAAGAAGCGCTGGCGGTACTTCGAAACAGCGGTTTCTCTGATTGTCATCGGTGTGGTATCCATTTGCTGAGATTCTTCGACTTTTAAATTATGTTTGGATTCTGCTCCTACTGACAGGTGATCGCTGATGGCAGAGATCGATAGAACTAGCTGAGAGACAGGCGAAACGATGGACCCGCATGATGTGGTGAACGCGTTACTCTCTGGAAAGGACAATACCGCGTTCGTTCCTCACCGCAGATACCTGCGGTCCGAAGTTTTGCAAATATCGTAGCATCATTGAAGTTATCATTAGATTGTTAACCTTTTATTTGCTACCTGCTGTTATTTTTAGCGGCAGGGCACGATGTGAAACACAACCACGACGATGCTGAGATATTAGATATATAGTTTTGCGAATGTCTTCGCATCAGTTGTAATTCACATCATATTCTGTCGTTAAAAGTGGTAATAGGCAGCAAATAGAAGGTTGACATTGTTAACATAGGGATTTCGACAACAGTCTCAGCTTAACTGGGTTCACTGCCGATTTGTGCTCGCCATATCAATCCCGCTGACGGGTGATTTCTGATGGCAGCGTTAGGTAGAAAACGAGCTAAGAGAAACGCAAACAACGACATCAGTGGTGCAGTGTGTAAAATGCGAGCCCTTGGAAAAAGTAATCGTGATTCGGTCTGGAATGGTGTCCAAGTTTTGCGAACATTTCATCACCATTGTGGTTAGCTTCATATTCTCCGAAACAGTTGATATGCTTACACAAAGTTCTTCTGGAAGTTCTTGAATATTCGTGCATAAATTTGCTTCCACCAAATCCTTCGGTTCGGCGTGATCAATAGCAGAAGGACATCCGGGACCTCTAATCGTCAAGGTCGAATTTGCCATGAAGAAGTTTTTCAGACCAACGTCGCACTGTGGGTTCGTTGACAATTCCTTGCGCTCATAACTCGATAGTGTTTCGAGCCGTTCGTGTTGATTAAGTTTGGTTTCGAGTTTGTAGATCTAGATCTGGCGAAAGTCCTGTTCTAACATGTGGAGTTGTCTTGAAATGTGTAGTAAACCGATGATGTAGTAGTTAACCTTCCTAATTTTCACTGTCAGATCTTAACTAAAACCTTCCACTTTTAGTGTGTGTATTTCTTCCCTTGCCATCAAGGCTATCGTTATGCTCTTTACGGATGTTAGTGCCTTTTAATATTTCACTGTTCTGAGTTCTTCTGAGGCGATGAGTATTCTTGAAAGATTTAGGAGAAGTCGTGTTTGTTCCGATCGCTACCGTCACAAGTGGTCCTAGGGTCAACTACACTGGATCGACGACCTGTTGTGAGATTTGGTAAACTTATTTTTACCAGTTGTTCTCTTACACACGGATTGAGTTTGTTGTTATTCAATGCTTCCTATAAACTTCGTAGTAACTTGTTTACACGTGACCGGCAAATATCCAAGCACATCAATACATGCTTAATAAGATATGTCTACATGGATGTGGAGGGTGTAATCTGTTTAATTCATTCACAAAATGAACAGGAAGCTCATTTCCTGATTCCACGTTTGTCTCAAAACAACTTCGATGTCTCTTCTGATCCATGTTTAACCACTCCTTCCGCCAGTTGGAGAGGCGCGAACTAATCTTGCAAATAGTTGAAGTAAAACTGGGATAAAAAGGTCATCCGTGGGATTATTTAGTTATTATGTTTACTGATAGTCAGATAAAATGTCTAAGAACCTCCCTGAAACGTGTCGTACACAGAAAGTCAACGATAAATATTCAGTGCAACTAGAAACGAGAAAGACCTCATAGAAAGCGGCTCTGAAGAAGGCGAAATCCGCCGAAACGTCAGCTTAATCGTGAACAAAGAATAGTAACACCTCGCGTTTGCTCAACAAAAATACGAAGAAACGAGAAAATTTTTGAAAAATTTTTAGGATTTTCCGTATCAAAAACTTTCACTTTTTAGACTGTAAAGACAGATTCATGCAGGAGTATTGTTGCTGCCGCATAGTGAAAATTAGAAGAACACAGGTTGATCCTGAAGGTCAAGGCAGATGTGGCGGACTCACATTGGAAGTCAGTTAGGTCACAAGGCAGCTATTAGTCAAGCTTAACCCTCGCGACGAGCGACACCTATAGGTCTCATAACAGTTTTTGCTGGTGTAGCTGATAGGACACTTATAGGTCACATTGTTCTTTTCTAGTGGTTTACTTTAACGCATAGAACTATTACCCAGCACTTTTCGTTATCATTTGAAAGCTTGTAGTATACGTATGTTGTGTTGTGCGTTGTTTGGTTTGGAAGCCCTAATCTGTACTTAGAAAGATACAAAAAAAAACATCTTCCGAGCGAGCTTACCAACTAGAGATTTGATTGCAGATGAATTTCTATTTTAATTCTAATTGCTATAGTGAGTGATAATTATCGTGTAGAGTGTGTGGCTATAAATAATATTGAAATAGAAACTTGTAAGTAGCGAAACACCTCCAAATGCTGACAGTAATGCCCTTGTATGATGAACCATGGTAGCATGTTGTAAATAGCACCATGAACGTCATTCATACCTATAGAACGATGGAGTAAAATCTTTTCTACAATCCTCTCATGCTCACGATCCATGAAGTCAACTAGTTATCGAGAAAATATTGTTTGTTTTAAAAAAACAGCAAATTCATAAAGGTTGAAAATTAGGCCTCGCCCAGACCTTAACAAAACCAAGATCAGGCGTCGTCACGAGAGTGTTAAGCGGTATCAAATATTCGTTTAAAAATTGTAAATGGGTTAATTATTTTTTGTTTCTCAACAATCGTGATTTTACTGGAGGGCTTCCTGGAGAGCTTCTTCAGTTTCCTTTAAGAGATGAAGGTTTCAATAATGGTCAGTCATTCTGCACTATTACGGTGGAATATTCATTTTCTGGAGCAACGAATAGAGATAAATCAGTCAGTCAGAAATTTGATTCCGTCTTTGAATCATTGTAACCTTGTAAATTTCAGTAGAAATTGACAGTGAATGTGGTGGAATATTTTTGTGCGAAATTGATTTAACATTTTTCAAAACGACACTGTAAATATGGGTACTTTTTTAAAACTGCATGACCCTAAATCCCAAGTAATTAATGGTTCCTAATAGGTGAGGAATGGTTACTCCGCAATCACCCGGATCCCAGCACTTCCTGCATTCGACTTGTTCCCTCCCTCACTTTCACCCATCTTATACAAAGGTGTTACATTATTTTGTGTGGGTCCATCTCGTGCTTGAGGACTTCTTCGCCTTCGTCACGAATGTCGTTAAATGCTGATCGAATCGATTCTTCTTGGAATCGTGGCATAGTCGTGTTGGGTGTTCTAACGTAGACTGTAGGTAGTAAGCTGCTCCTAGATAAGGCTGGTACCAATTTTCCACTTCCAGAGGGATGGGCTTGCTGAGCCATGTGCAGTTTCATACCACCGTCTGGTTTATTTGTGTTTTGCTCATAAAAAAGGTTGAAGCTCTCGGCTTTGATGAATCCCATTAGGGATGCGCCATGCATTCGATTCCGTTAAGCGTCGTTTGGAAGTGCTTGGATGCATATCTAGCCTTTACGAGGACTCATGGTGGCCTATCGATTATCGACCCAGTGCTGCTACCCCCCAGACGAGTCTGGTACCAATTTGCCGATCCTGGAAGGATAAAGGGCTTGGTGGGCCATGGATGCGAGGATCAATTCCACGTGTGTGTTGTAGGGCGCCTCTGACCATTGCGCCATACGCGCCCGCCTTACTCATAATGAACGTTATTACCACCAGGGTGCTGTGGTACCCAATATTTTTCTGATTTTTGCTTTATAAAAAAACGGTTTTATTGTTCTGAAATTGACCCGACCGTACTCCTTTTACTTTTTAAGGAATCATTTGAATACACAATCAATCCAGTAGCATGTTTTTGTCATGATTGCGCGACAAACGAAACAGATATTTCCCTGTTTCCATACTAAATGGAGTGTTCGGATCCATCGTGAGTTGCCACTGTACCGCAAATAAGCAGAAACCTTCGCCACAGCTGCACATCAACTGGTTAGCGATTCTGCTTTGGTTTCATGGTACTATGTTATTTAGTGGTTAATTTCCCATTTTCTGTGCGTTGTTTTGTTATCGTCTTTCTAACGTTTGATTTGCCTTATCTATTCCACGGTTGCAGAAATTTCTATCGAAACGAGAATGTTTGTGATAGCACTGTCCTGTCTAAAACATCAACATGAAATTGTATTTGATCAACCCCGTTCTTGATCAAACGCCCATAGGTACGACTAACTGGGGACTTTTCTTACAGAGTTTTCTATAGCTCCATGTTGAGTACTAGTTCCTTTCTCGTCTCCTTTTCATTTTTTGGCCACATTCTACGATTTTTCTTCAACTACCCGAGAATTGATTGTGGCAATAGGCGCAAGTGACACATACGAGGGTCAAGTCTTTGAAGGAAAATTATTTTCGATAAGATAGCAGACAAATAGTTTTAATTCTCAAAATTTTTTCTGGTAACTGTACTATATCCTTCTTATGTCTGCTTAGTAGAAGCAACTTAAATTCACTTTCAAAAGCATATATTTTGTTTGCTAGCGACACTGTTTCTTTTTAGAATTCTTCACCAAGACACTAAAATAAGTAGCAGTGCTTTAGTGTTTATGGTCATCCGTATTTTTCTAGAATTTTTAGAATTATTCTATGACTTATCGAATACAGATTATCGTAGGTTCAAAACAGCCGCTACATTCATCCTAATGCTGATAAAGACGACTTTATCATTATGAAGTTTTAAACAATCAAATTTCAAAAACCCATATTAAACTTACCTCTAGAGAATAATATCGTTGTGAAAATTGTGTTCAGGTATTAGTTTTGGCAGACCTGTGTAGCACCGTAGTGAGGGATGCGCCATGATGAACACCGTTCTAGGCTCAGTTCCACACCCGGTAAACCGAGTCGGCTAATTTGCTGGCAGATTTGTCTGGGAAAATAAAAACTCTGATTTGATATCTCGATAGGTTATCGTGTACCAAGTTACTTTATAGCCCGAATATACATTGCACATTCAGTCAGTTCTGTGATACCCGGTGAAACCGAATGCATAGAGCCTCCCTATGGGATGAGCGGAAGGCGTACGCTTTATCTCTTATTAATTTGGGTATTTCTCGCAGAGCGGTATTTCATCCCTCCGCAAGTCTTCTAACTTTGAAAGAAATTCAACGTTTTGATTCCGAAGTTCACCTAGGAATAAACCAACAATTACCTTTCATGCAACAACCCAGTCATTAGTTGGTGGAGGGATAATTTACGGCAGATTTAGCATGACTTTCGAAGCTCCGGGAAGGAAAACCTTGCCCAGTAAGCAAATTACCAATAAATTTGGAATTGTGCTGGAATCTGAACGATTCTTCTGGTTTTTACTGGAAACGGAAAATTTGAGTAGTAAATTCAATAGTTACATACCAGTGATACTTGCTTTAACATATGCTGGTGGTTCCTGGAAGAGTGGTGTACTACTTTTTACAGTAATACTCTGGGTTTTCTCGTTATGTTTCATGCTTCCTCAATATTTCGGTTTTTGCTTGAGCCAACCAATGTATCATCATAGCTCATTGTAGCCATGAGTGCACAAACAAAGTTATTATGATGCAGTGTGATGTTCTAGCGAACAGTTTTCGTCCTCACGATATCTCCTTGTACATCGTGATTTCCGTCCCTTCAATTTGTACAAGTTTAGTCGGTTGGTTTTTGTTGGCGATGTAAGAGGGTATATCTGACACCCTTGAGTTTGCTCCTGGTATTCTGTATCAATATGACACGTGGTTCTAGACGTCATTGTCTCGTGCTTAGAATTTCTCAACTTTAGTTATGGTGTAATATATGTACTCTCCTATAGTTCACTGCTGTGTCCATTGATTGCAATCTACTTAGTAGCTCCTCCATTCATCTGCTATACCGAACGTCCTTTCGCGTGTAGGTGTCTGCTAAATTTAGAAATAATCAGAAGTGACGTTTTTTAACCTTTTATCCTTCCATAGTTGAGACAAATGAATATTTATTCCTGCGGAACCCACAGCTAATATCTATGTACGAGGCAGAACTGTTTTAGAGTATGAAGCAGGAGGGTAGTTTTCATGATAAGCAACGGTTCGAAGATATTCTTGAATCCACACGATTCTGGTAATCATAATACTTTTTTGAACTTTACACTTATCACATTCCATGGAAATTTAAAAAGAATGTTTTCCTAGTCAAGTTAGTTCGCTAACAATACGTGATTGTTCCACATAACGCCCGAAGTTAGTCGACAATTCTTCCTCAAGTAGCAGAGTATCTGAGAAGGTCAGAGGACCGATTTATGGAAGAGACTCTGTTCTCTCATTACAGTGGTATGGATATTTTTTTAATATACAGTGTTACCTCGATACTGAACATGTTAGGAGCTAAAACTTTCAAGAGACTGATAGCGACATTAAAGTTCTAAAATTTTCAATGGGAGAACGACAGCTGTCAACGCAAATGATGTATTCGGCGGGATTACTATCGTATGTTGCTGGACCAAATTTCCCTCGTTCCATT
Source organism: Angiostrongylus costaricensis (assembly GCA_900624975.1). Classification (NCBI taxonomy): domain Eukaryota; kingdom Metazoa; phylum Nematoda; class Chromadorea; order Rhabditida; family Metastrongylidae; genus Angiostrongylus; species Angiostrongylus costaricensis. The sequence goes on along the minus strand of UYYA01004154.1, from coordinate 57,882 downwards.
GCTTTCGTTTTCGAAACGCGAACTCTGAAGCAGTAAAGTGGGAGAAATGATCAATAATCAGCTCCATAGAACAACTTTTTCATCTAAGTAAAATAAAATAATTGTGTCTGGTAGGCAAAGATCTGTAAATTCTAATGGCTTTTATTTCAATCAATAAATATCACTATGGGACAAGATATTTTCTATTAAAGTTGGAAGCGGCCACCACTTTTGCGTCAAATTGTTCAAAGCCAGTTCACATAGCTACCGTCGTTTCTGCTCATTCGTTTCGTGTCCGCTTTTTTCTATATCTAATGGTTGTTTCGTATGCCCCATTCACGCTCAACGGAACGAATATCTCCGAATGCTCCAGTTATGTCTGTCCAGGACAGGAAATCAACATGTTGAACGACCTAGCTCCAGAGTTCAGCAGAAGGAAACGAGCGGCCTGGGGAACTTTCAAGAGTATCGAGGACGTAGTGAAGAGAACAAAGAACACCGTCCTCCGTGTCCACCTTTTCGACTCAACGGTGCTTCCTGCGTTAATATATGCGTCGGAAACCTGGTTGCTGCGTAAACAGGATGAAAGATCACTCAACGTTATTGAACGTGCAGTCGAAAGAACGATGCTCGGAGTATCCCGTGTCATGCAAGTAAGGGAAGAGATCCTCCGAAGCTCCAACCTGCGTCAACGATCAAAAATCAATGGTGCCGTTCTTTACGCCAAACAGTCGAAAATAAGGTGGGCCAGACACTTAATGCGTATGAACGACAGCAGATGGACTAGACCTGCTACTCACTGGATTCCTGGGTATGTTAAACGTACTGCAGGAATACCATCGACCCGGTAGTCAGAGTTCTTCACGAAGAGATTAGAAGAAAAATATGATGCTCGACGAGTCCTTAGAGCGTGCAGACCCCACTGGGATACTCCTCCACGCGACGGGAAAAGGGAAGATTTACTGGCGCCCGCTCGAGTCACTCCACGATCAACGGGACTACAGGTGATACAGGTGAAGCGCAGCAGTCAGAAAAAGCCATGAAGCAACACCGATATATCTTGAGGAAATCCGATTTGTCCAATTTCATGTTTGATAAGCAAAGCTCGACGCAAAAGGATGTCTCATGGGCTTCAGAAAACCAGAGTTTCATATTAACAGATTAGTAATACTTGTTAATCGTTTGCAAAGATTTGTGGATTCTATCGGTTTCTTTCTCAATGAATAGAATTCGCTACGAACTGAGTTGTTTTTCTGTAATGCTGAGATATCTGCAAAACTCCGGACCGCAGGTGTCTGCGGTGGGGATCGACTGCGTTATCGTTCTTTCCGGTGAGTAATGCGTTCACCACCACACCATGCGGGTCCTTCGTTTCGCCTGTCTCTCAGCTAGTTCTATCGATTTGCCGTCAGCAATCACCTGCCGACGGGATTGGTCTGGCGAGCCCAAATCGGCATTGAACCCAGTTGAGTTGAGGCTGCAGTTGTAATCACAATCCTAACCTTTTTATTTACTGCGTATTCGTTTTTAACGGCACGATATGCTGCGAAATATAATTTCTGTGAGACAGGCGAAACGAAGGACCCGCATGGTGTGGTGGTGAACGCGTTATGCCCCTGAAAGGACAATAGCGTGTTTGTTCCCTTCCTCAGACACCTGCGGCCCGGAGTTTTGCAAATATATCAGAATTACAGAAGTTATATTTGCAGTAGGACCACTGCAGTAAGACCACCGATACAATGGTCAGCGTTCTTTTCGAAGAGCCTAGAAGAGAGATATTATGCTCGACGGCTCCCTAGAGTGGGGAGAACCCAGTGGGCTACTCTTGCACGCGACGGGGAAAAAATGGAAGATTTACTGGCGCCCGCTTGAGTCACTCGATGATCAACGGGTGACAAGTAACCGTCGTTCCTGCTCATTTGTTTCGTGTCCGGTTTTCTATTTCTGATGGTTCTCTTGTGACAGATAGTTTTTTTCTTTGTTAAATGGTGTGAGCTATAGTGATATGTTCGACATTTCACAATGCTATGAATCATGTTTGGGCTTTTGAATAATATCTGTTTATTTTAGAATGTGGTACTAGATAAGGTATGGGGGAAAGTGCATTGGTTAGTGATGCCGTCGATCAGAAACCAAAGGCTCTAGTTCGATCCCTCTCCAACGCTCTCCTCCAATCCCTGTAAGAACGCCTTAGCTCGTGCGAGGTAAACAAATCGAATACTAGAAGTGCACGGATCACCGAAGTGGGCGTGACAAAGGGTAACGTAAAATGTAAGAAAACGTACTAGATAAGTGTGGAGCAGTACTGTTTCCTGGATATTCTGGATGTAATTGATCCTGTCAGCTGATGTAGCAACCGAAGCAACCGAAGCAGGTGGTGATGGTTTGGCCATTAGATACAAGAGAGTTTCAACGTCATTTAGACGGCGCCTGTTTGCGTCGTCTCTGCTTCATATCGATTAGCTCCACGCGGCAGCGCATTTGGCACTTTCAACCTGCTGCACCGCATTCGCACGCGGTTGTTGATCGTCGTCTCGTACCAGTTCCTCGCTCACAGTCATGTGACTCACGTGAGTCAGGTGACATCTGGTAAGCCGAAAGTATTACGTCATACACAGACGACGACGACAACGGCCGGAATGTTCGGTTTCTATGCCTTTGATTCGAGTTTTCCCAGCGATACAAATTGTTTAGTGGTTGACAACACTGAATAATTCCTCTGTACTCTAATCTTATTCGGCTGTTTATATTGATCGCTCAAATATAAGACTAGGAGGGTGATCACAAGGTTTTTCGGATGGCGTCACAGCGGGAAACAACAGCTGGATTTTGAGTTCGAAAGTGAGGTAGTCATGTGACGCTTCGACAGCATACGGTATTTGCTTGTGTGAAAGCTTGGCTTCTTTTTTAACAGAAGTTCATCATTCACTTGTGAATTCCAAGTTGGGAACCAAATCTTAGGGATCTCCGATTATTTAAAGACATCCAATGTTATTTGGTAAGAGGTTAGGGCTTCATCGAATTGGGAGATGTGCCATTAGCGAGGAGAATAGTGTTTGTTTTCACAAAGAACTAATAGATTATGGTTATTTTCTGTACTTAGTCCAGTGTGTAATCATCTAGTCATGGTGGTAAATCAATCAGCTTGCATTTCTAAATTTACGAGTAGATTCCTAACTTTCCATCTCCAAGGGGTCGGCAAATTCATGCCTGATTTTTCTCGGACAACAGCATCACTGCCATGATACATCGGTTGACTACAAAAAGTCAGTGTATAGGCCAGACATGCATCCAACCACCTTATTCACTTGTTTTTCTGTCAAATATTATTCATTATCGATCTTTTCAACTACATTACCATTAATTCTTCATGAGTAGTTACCATTCTTAATGCACCGTTAAAATTCCGTGGAACATTTATAGACTACTTGAAACTACTTTAAATAATACTTTTCTTTGGCTAATTTATTCCGCAGTTATTCGGTAGTTCAACTCAGATTTCTCAGTTGGGATGGACTTCGATGAGTACTTTGTGGGGCTGTTACAATCTAATCCCTTAATACGAATTACTTGTCTATGTATCTCAGTACTGAACTGTGCAACTGTGCTGACTGGTCAAGTCGTTTAGCTGGAGAACGTTTAGCTGCCATTACAATGGCGTTTTTTCCCGTTTTTTTTTTGCTGTCGTTGACATCGCCTTGCTTTGCCGCTTCGCTATGGTAATGAGATTTTCGTGGATGTGCGAACAGTGTGGCAAAAAGTTTGTGCTGCCGGTACCATGATGGAAGCATAGAATGGAAGTACGATATATCACTGGACATTTCATTTAGAAGTGAACCTCTGTCAAACATCCGTTTGATCCACACGTTTCGTGTGTTGTCTGTGATGATAAGATGTGAACGCTAAGGAGGATATTTCGGAGCAGAGAAATCTTTCAGTTGTCAAGATTCCAGTCAAATGAAAACTTTCCAGCAGGTAACAACGCTGTGGTTGGTGGTACTCTGCAATGTACGAACGGTTCGTTAGATCCACTTCAAGCTCAACAACCCATCGATCCATACAGGGTTGGCAGATTGGTACTAGACTCATCTGGATTTGTAAAACACTGATTTCGTAGATCGCTAGACTACCTCCAATCATTGTTTAGGTCATCGTAAGTTGATTCAGTTATATACACGAAACTTGATAAATTACATGGCACATTCCTTAATGGTTGACAAATACCCAGCGCCTTAGTCTTTAATCCTATAGTTTGTGCCATATTCTGTGAGAAAACGACTATTGAAGTCTCGAATTAAGCATTATTATTTCTGTCATCACTGTCATTGTCATTATCATGATCATTATTATTAGTTATTACTATTATTGTTATTATTAATACTGTTATCACAGTTATTAATTATTGTAACATGTGGTCCGGAGAGGATAAGACCTGAACATGTGGATAACCTTCCGCAGATCCTCTTCAACACAATAACTCTACTTTTCACATGTTATCTATCAGAATATAAGGTTCCAATTCAGTGGAAGACCAGCAGGACTATTGTTGCGTGTTCAAGAAGGTCCACCTAAACGATATCGCCAGCTATCGCCTAGTCTGCTTGCTGTCTTTCGTCTAAAAACTTTGCACTGGCGTCATCCTAAAGAGGATTGACAGAATATTGGGCGAAGGACAGCTATATGCACAAGAAGTGTTTTGAAAAGAATTCGGTATGATGGACCACATTCACGCGAAAACAAGACTCATTGAAGAATCGCGCTACAGTTCAAGAAACGTTCTCTTTCACTTCTACCGAATTAAAAAAGCTTTTGACTCAGTGAAAACAGTAACAGTCATGCATATACAGGACAATCAGACCATCCCTACTCGGTATCTCTCCTTTCTGAACTGTATAAAAATTTCACAACCGAAATATTACCATTCTGTAATTATGTTAACATCGACGTGAAAAGAGGGATTAGGCAAGGTGATACCATCTTGCCATATTTATTTATCGCCACCTAGAACGTCATGCGAACATTGAAATGGTAGAATATGGTAGTCGAAATCGATGGTCGACAACTACACAGTCATCGCTTTGCTGATAACATCGGACACAAAGCATTAGCCATGCGGAATGAACGCTTGCGGACTTTAATAAGCCTGTAGAAAGATTAGTCCTCAACAGAATATTGAAAAGATTATGTTAATGAAGGGCGGATTGGCTTCGTATTCCCCACTTACGCTTTAAAGGTGCTAATATCTTCAATTGTTCCAGCTACATCTATATAAGTAGAGGAATCAACACCATAAACGACGTAGCTCCAGAGCTGAACATGAGGAAGCGAAATTGTCATAACCATGTTTTGGTTTAAATTCGGCTTTGAGAAGTATCTAATTGCTTCTTATATGATTCACTGAATTGAACGTCATCGGCTGTCGGATGTAATCCACCTTTTATCATGCACCAGAATGTGACTGAGAATTTCTTTGTTTCTGTTGTGGTGAAGGAGGCACAGAAGAACAGGACAAGCGTTGAGGTGGCCTACAGTAAGAATATGAGAATGAAGTCTTTGTTACGCAATGTGTTTATAATTTGCACTCTGGAAGAAACCTCCAACATTTTTGAATCTGTCAAATATGGCGATAAACTTCTACTTTTTCAGTCCCATAAGACGAAATTTCTGGCTTTTTTGTTCGTCGAACAACAAATCGAACGTACGTCTTCAAACTACCGGTTGAATAAGCGAAGATCCATCTAGCAGTTTTTCATAAATTGGTGTTTTAAGCAAATTTAAGGCGAAATAACATGGGGTGTGTAGTGGAGTGGTTGGAGGTTCTTCCGCAACACACTCGATCGTTGGCTTCGTCTCGGTCCCTGGCATCACCCATCCACCTTCGCGGTCGGCAAATAATTGACAATGGACTCTTGTGGGGGCGAAACGTTGAGTCGATAAATCGTTGGGCCACTGCAAGTTGTTTAAGCTAGATGTCCATGTAGTCACCTTCTTGATGCTTGCTGGATGTATTGCAGTCAGATACGTGAAATATGCCTAAAGTGTAGATCAACGGTGTCGTGTGTAGCGGAATAAAGATGCCTTGCCAACACGCGCTTTGTCACTGGTTCGATCCGGTAGCACAGGCTCACCAAGCGTTTCACCCGTCTAGAGTAGGCGAATCGGTACCAGACTTGTGTGAGAAAGTAGCAGGATGGAATTAAAGTGGGCCACCGTAAGTCACTGTATAGGCCGGTTATGCTCGGTGAAGTAGAACGCACGGCGCATCCCTTAGGGATCGATCAACGCCGAGCGCTTTACCTTTTATCAATTATTCTATATGAACGTGGCTAGTTCGGATACTTAATAGCGTCCTATCTGTTCACTGGAGTTTCACAGATACTTGCGTTTGAATCACAATAGTGAAATAGAAGACGTTAATCGAGCTGGAGTTGCACCAGTGGACATGGATTTTAGTTTATGAGCGCATTTTTCCCATGTTACTTTCTGGAAAACATCCATTTACGGTTTTTGACAATATTCCTTTTGTCATTGTCATGGTGTATGTTTTTTGGTGATTCAGTTTAATGCCGCTGAATTCGCGTCGTATCATCCGTTCACTTTTTTAGAAATCGTGCTTCTTTTGTTCTTGATAGCATTTTAACGACATCGTGCTAGAGTAATATGTGAGTCAATCGATTCCTTTATTTTGTTATCCAGTTCTTCTTTAACAGTTACGGCGTCTTTAAGGGCGCGTGTAGCGCACTGGTCAAAGGCACCCTTCAACACACATGTGGAATCGATCCCGCGCCCATGGTCCACTAAGCCTTTCATCCCACCGGGGGCGGCATATTGGTACAAGACCTATTTAGGAGAATAGCATCATTGCCTCGATAAATCGGTAGGACACCGCGAGTCATTTTAAAGGTCAGATAGGCATTCAATTACCTCTAAACGACGTATAGTGAAGTCGAATGCATGGCGCATCCCTCAGTGATTGATTAATAGTGAGAACTTTACCATTTTAAACTTTACACCATCCTTTATTAACGTTGAATAGTGTAAGCGATAAGAATGAAAACAAAATTTATCTGAGCGTTTTTTCCTGTACTTGTAAATCTAGATATCTTCCCTTCACCAATCTTATTTTATAAAGTGGGATTTACTTAACACTTGACACCTGAATGGCCCGTCCTCATTGGTTGTGCGGGCTCCAGCATTATCTCCATTTTCGGAGATTTGCTGGTTAAGCTATTGTGGTTCCCTGACGGTGGTGGACCTGGTATTGGTTTACTCTTAGCTAGGTTTCCTGCTGGAAAACGCCAGACTCCTTCTCAGCTTGGGAGACCGTGCCAGGAGATGAATCTCCCGCTGTACATCGCAACTCGATACCCAGGAACACCTTCCATCCACGATGAGGCGTTAAACCGTTGGGAGGAAAGTGGGATTTAGTTGTTTCAAATAGTCGTTAGAATATTCTCGTGAAAGCTGAAAGTGCAAAAGAAGTAAATTGTTCGGACGGTAGGTAGGAAGGTTATTTTTAGTGCTCTTTCATGCATAAGAACGGTACGTAGAGTCCTTCGTAGTTTCCATTCCATCTGCAAATATGACGTTAATTGTTTTCCAAAAAGTCCCGTTGTGTTTCTAGAAGATGTCATGCTTTGTGCACCAACCTGTTTCCTCCTTTTTTGTCCGAATTTTCGATTTAGTCAATTAGAAGCGTTTGAATTTTGTGTTTTTATACTTCCCGATCTTCATTGTTTTGTAAACGCATAATTGATGGACGAGGCGAAGTACTCCCTTGTGGTGGTTCACTTCCACGTGCACGTGCTCTTTGTAAAGTCATTAGGCTAGGGTTTCATTGCATTGCACAAAGGCAATCAGCGTTCACTGTTGACGGCTGTGTTCAGTTATCATCACTATTGAGTTGTTCATTATTTTGTGTTGATTAGTTTCACAATGTGAAATCTGTTTATGTGTCTACTACCACTACCTTTATTAATAAGTAAACCTTAAATGTTTATTTATTGCTTATTATTCGTCAACCTGGTTGATCGTAGTGTGAACAAATGGAATCAATCCGTACATACTAGTTACGTTTCAATTCATTCCAACGGTTTCCCAACTCATCGTGGCTGGGAGGTGTTCCTGGGTGTCCTGCTGCGACGTAAAGCAGGGGGATTCATTTCCCCAGCAGGGTCATCCAAGCTGAGGAGGAGTCCGGCGTTTCCATTAGGATCTCCAGCTAAGAGTAAGCCATTGTGGTAATCCACTCTTTTCTGGTATCAAACTAGTCGCATGGTGGAAAATCTCCCTCTGATCCACAAGAGCGGCGGCTGCTTCGGGTGGTGCCGACCTGGGCAGATTTTGGCTAAACTGACCTTGGGACTCCAGGGAACCACAACGGCTAAATCAAGAAAACTCTGAAAAGTGGAATTTATGCAGGTGTCCACACAACTAGTGAGGGCAGGTCATCTAATTATCCTAGTAAGATTTTATTCGTCATTTTTTTCATATGGCGATTTTTACTCGTTCAGTTTCTGACGTCTTTGAACGTCTTTCATCAACTTGAAATTCGACACGATGTCGTTTGTTGCGGTCTCTGATTCTTGGCAGTTAATTTAGTCGGTGTTTCAAGTCCTTTTGTTTACTTGCCTGAGACACAAATGGTTTTCAGTGGATATCATCTGGGTGACGTTGAATGCCACCAATGCTACTTGTGTAATGTGTAATGAGCAAGTACCTCAAACGTCTATCATCCCGTCAATAACATTGTGTGAGCTGGTGATTAGAGAACACCTTGTTTTAAAAGAAGGTGGGGGAGTTTTGTTTCTTTTTTAAATGTCTATGATATTGTACGACTGAGTCTCCAAGTTTCCTATCTTGTCATCTTGTCATTCAGTATTTATTGTCTTTCAACTTATAAAATTATAGGCTGTTATTATTACTACGTAGTTAAATCTGTAACATAATAACTTGAATGCTTGGATAACCGTCTTCACAGGTTCCGCGAGCCTCTGCATAATTTCTTTCTGGATATTTGCTGGTTTGGGCATTAAAGTTGCCAGGAGTCTTGAAATTAGCCAAACCGAAACATTCTTGAGGTCGTCACCACCCCAGGACTTCGCCTCTCTTGTGGATCAGGGGTTTGTTTGCCACCATTCGACTAGATTGATTCCAGGATGGTGGTGATTCCTAGTATTGGTTTAGTCTTGGCCAGGTTTCTGAATGGAAACATCGGATTTCTTCTTAACTTGGGAGACCCTATTTGTTGGATAAACCCCCGCCGTTCATCGTAGTCCGACACGCAGAAATACTTCCTAGTCACAACGAGGCGGTGAACCGTCTAGAGAATAACATAACTACAGATTACTATTTAAAATGTGGTATTAAACTGTTGGCGTTAATCAATCCCTGAGGGATGTGCCATGCATTTGACTTCATTAAGCATCGTTAGAGATGGTTGAATGCATATATCTAACCTGTACGATGGCTCGCGGTGGGCTACTGGTGTGTAGATATCATTATTTATTATTGTTATCGAGATTGTTATTATATTGTTACGAATATGTGGATTATTATTAAGAACAGGAAATCCGCTTATGAAAGCCTTCCAATTTGCGTCCATTCGTACATGTCCTAAATGTGATAGCATTCGAAATTTGTTTGAGGGTTGGTTACAGGCAAAGTTGGTGTGGCTGTGACATTGCTATTCTTGAATCAAATACATCTACATGACAAATCTGGTGAGTTTTGTAGTTTGCCACCGTGACTCCAGGAGCTATTCGTCAAGTGGTACTTTCTCTTCTTTCTTTCTTTCTTGAAGAAATGAGCTTTGGCATTAATTAAGTGCACCATAATGCAATATGTTTTCATGACTGGTGAGACACGGTCCTATTGAACTGTCCAATATCCACTGCATGTGGTTTCAACCAATTCAAGAAGATATGCATTGTTTGCAATACGTCGTTGGCCTAAATGATTTAAGTGCTCGGCCTTTACACAAACATATTTCCGGTCTTGTTGAGGCTTATTACTTGAGAAAGAAATGAGCACGTTTCCTTATCATTTTTATTTATTTATTTTACATGACCCGTTCTCACATCTGCTGTGCAGATCCCAGTATTTTTTGCATTCGATTCGTTGCTTGGCATTCGTCTGTCTTCGACGAAGCTCGTCGAGCTTCAGGTGTGTAGGTCGACTGCTGCTTGAGAGTTGTCGTCCTCCTTATGAGTGATTAAATACTGGTTCAGTCCACTCTTCCTGATATCCCAGACAAGTACCAATTTCCCGATTAGGGAGAGATGAGCGTGATTTAGGTCGAAGCGGGGCCGGAGCCGAACCAGTACCATACGCACGCTGAATGGCATCACTACCGCTGTCCTACCCTCCTCGTCTTATAGATTTTCTGTCTTACCACCTAGAAATTCTAGTGTTTCTGGAGCTTGTGGACGTCTTTTCGGTTTTTGTTGCCAGTGTACATCTGGACCGGCGAATCGACTGAGCATGATATAGTTGTAGGACGCGATGTTATTCTCAAATGTATTGTTGTTGCTTTCTACTGTAACACCTGCACTGAGAACTTAAAACCTTTCCTCGTATCTTGAATTATGAAAATAACTCAGAACTTTCTAGCAATACTACTTCGTCAATAAACTACAGTATTTGAGAACCTGAAAAGTTGACACGCCTATAGAAAAGAATTTGACTTGTCGGCCGCTCATGTACACCTTCCCTTTTATTTTTATTTCGATTTTCCAAATTGAGTTCTAGAATTGTTAGTGTAACGAAGAATTGGACTGGCGGCTTCCTTTATACCAGATAGGACAGTGAACCATAGTTTGAAATGTATGTACGTCTGCGATTTTCTATGCAGTCATTGTTCAGAATATTTAGCTTGACATGTTCTGTTGTTCTGGTTACAATTATGTTAATGTAGGCTTTCTTAACTGGTTGGTACTGTTATTGTATCTCGCTCTTGCCTGGGGTTTTTTAACAACTCGTCAGTTATTGATCTTAGCTTTGATCTACGTGTTACTGTTTGGCTGTATCGTAACTCATATTTTCCCCCATTGTTTTGTACCGCCGTACAAAGCTCTTCTTTTGAAACATTCTGGCGTCTTCTCGGGGATTACTCACCTTTCTGGGGTCTTCTCGAATGTAAAACCTTCAAAGTGTAAACTGTTCAGTAAATGTTATTTTTTTTCAAATATCATATTACTGGACCAAAAAATGTCACAGTCACACTGACCATTCGCTTGAGAGAGTCATCATTTATGGTTGAGATGGTGAAAACGTAGAGTTAACTAGTTAGTACCGAATGATTCTCGTTTTTTTTTTGCACGACACTTTTCTCAGTTCGGAGTCTTCAAACAGTTGTTCACAGAAATTTGACGTAACAACTGAAGAAGTTAGTGTAACCAGTTTACACTTTCTAACCGCTCGGTCTTAAGATCAGCTTATTCCCTTTTTTCTTGAGATCGTCAAATGCAGTTCTTTTGTTTATCAGGGAGGGAACTCGGTTCAGTTGGAATAAATCACCTTCTGTTACTTCTTTGCTGACCCGAATAATGATAAGGTGATTTTCCTAAAAAGAAGATTAGGTAGACTAAGTAGTACTTTGGAAAAATTGATATATACATGGTTATACGTGCACATATATACATATGTATGTACGTATACATATACACAGGTATATATATATATATATATATTATATATATATATATATATTATATATATATATATATATATACAAGCTCTGGGTGTTGATAACTCCCTGAGGGATTCGGCATGCATTCAACTTTATTAAGCATCGTTTGAAGGTGATTGAATGCATATTTGGCCTTTACAATGAGTCGCGGTGGCATCCCGATGTACCAGGATGGTACTGCTGTCCTCCCAGCTGGTACCAATTTGCCGACCCCGGAGGGATGGCGCCACGCGCCTTATACATATGTGTACATATATAATGTATGTATATATATATATATATATATATATAATGTACATATATATATCGAGAAATTGTACTCTAACGTTCTTCATAACTAAGAATTTTTGTAACTAATAGTAAGATCGACAGTGGTGTCATTTATGTCGTGTTTTGGTGGACTTGTTGGGATTAATTATGATTGAAGGGTGTGTGTAGCGTAGTGGTCAGAGGCGCCCTGCGGTACACAGGGGATCGATCCATACGCCCCAGGCTCACTAGGCCTTCCATCCCTTCGGGGTCGGTAAATTGGTACCAGACATGTCTAGGAGGATGACATCACTGACTTTATGCGTCGGTTGGCCAACACTAGTTGCTGTAGAGGCAAGTTGTGACACAACATTCAATCGCCTTTAACGATTTTTAATGAAGTCGGTTGCATAGCGCATTCCTAAGAGATTGATCAACGCCTAGAGCTTTTGGTTCGCTATGAATCGACCAATTCCTGGAATGGTTAGTTTTTCTGCTACTGTCATTGTTGGGAGAATCAAGTCCTTGATTGTCCGCAGTTAACCACCGGCCGGGTTCGCTCTGCTGCTCTCTCATAGATGCGAGTGCGGCGCCATCGATCGCACTCGCAAATGATTGCCGCCTGTTGCTGTCTCGATCGATATTCGCGAATAAGCTCCGTAAAATTTGCTACGTTTGTGCTTTCGGTAACTTCCGATTTGGTTTGGCAGTTTTTTGGTCATCGAGCTCTCCAGTGGTTCCATACGATAAGTGGTTTAAGATGACGAAGTAAGCGTACACTATTTCTTTGAAGGAATATTTTGAAACTGAATCGAATTTCTTTGTGAGTGTTCTAGATTCTTATATTTCATCGTTTGATGTTTAACAGTCAGTTGTGCTAACCCTGAGGTCAATTATATAAAGGATAAAAAAGGATAAAGCTCTCAGCGTTGGTCTATCCCTGAAGGATGCATGCATATGTGTCCTTTATAATAACTCGCGATGGCCTAGCGATGTATAAAGCCGATACTTCTATCCTCTCAGACAAGTCTAGTATCAATTTGCCGACGTTGGAGGGTTAGTGGGATTGGTGTGCCAGGAGCGCGAGGGATCGATCCCATGTGTATTGCAAGAGCCCTCAGACCACTGTGTCACACACGTCTTTATCAATTATGTAACAGCTGTTATTTTGTGATCAATATTGTGTTCACTGTGTTGGCGGGTGTTTAAATAATTATCTAGGTTATAAAATGAATTAATTAATTGTTTAATACAAGCAGATTAAAAAATTGTTATGCTATTTTTTAGCGTTCGATTGTCTTCGTGTATCGATGTCCAACTTTTATCGGACTATGTTATGTTTATTATGTTCCATGTCGCATACTTCAAATCTTTTGTTCTTTCCATCGGTACCTTGCTGTGGCACTTTGCAACCATCCAACCAACCTGACCTTTGCAATCTCCTGGTCCTTGGTTTCATCCATAGGAAATAGTGACCTTGTCGTTTAACATAGTCATCCCTTTTGCGACGTATTGCAAGATTTTATGAGTGTTGGGTTATCGATTGATTCGTGACTTTCCATATTCTTTGCGAAACTTTCACTCTAATCTTAAAAACGGTGGTCTGCTCTTTAGGGAGTTTTAAGCTTAAGCATATCAACGTACGAGATTAGTTTTAGGTTACAGAGAACTGTACGTTGTACGGAATAAGTTTGGAAATCACTTGCAAACCCTCATTTCACTGTTTTGACGTATAGTTAACGGAATTCGGTGCAAGTGCCTTCTGAGTCGATCATGGCTAGGGTCTTCCCGTCCTGTTAACACTTGAGATGCGAACGTTTCACACAGTTGTTTCAATGCAGTTTTACGGGTTGTTTTGATAAGAAGACGATGTATTGACCAAGGTAGTTCACCGTATTACTGCTTTCTTTGGGAAAATATAAATGTGTTACCCATTAGTATGGAACGAGCTGTTGTAGCGGGAAATTTGATCAGTAGCGGTGATGGATGGACAAGTTGATGACCAAACCTTGAATTATAAGCCTATTTTTGCGCAGTTTTAGGGCTTCATAACTAAATCTTAAATATAAAAATACAAATCTGTTACCCATTAGTATGGAACGATCTGTTGTAACGGGAAATTGTGTAAATGTGATGGAGAGGACGATAAGCAAGTCATGAATTATAAACCTATGTTTGTTTAGTTTTAGGGCTTCGTAGCTACATCTCAAACTTGATTTTCTCAATCTAGGACCATATTTACTCGCCAGGGTGGTCGTGATTGTCACTAAGCTGTTATGGAGATCTTGTCACAAATTCGGCTGTCGCATGCGGACCATTTGCGACGGCTCGCGCTTAAAAAGAAATCGGATAATCTCTGCCGTTTAGCAGCTATACTGGATAGAGCTGAACCAATATTGGAACGACTTGAGCAGGTTTGTTGGCTTTGACTTGAACAGAAGTTCCAGTTTTTTCTCGTGTTGCTACTACAAATTATATTTGGGTGACTCCATTCCTTCTTTTGTTTTCAGTGGTTTTTATCAAACCTGCATAACTATACACCACAAGAACAACTTGTCGGTCACGAATCTATGATTGACACGCAACAAGTGGAAGAATACGTTATTGCGAATGACGATCAAGGTGAAGCCATCGAACTTCGTTCTGGTTGTGAAATCGTTTATGGAAATGCCAATGAGTATGGTGAATGAATATTTCTGATAATCGTGGTTTTCGATGTGTAAGTCAGTTCAGATCTAGGTGAAATGAAGGAGTATCCTTCCTTCATCCCATATTTCTTGCCTCTTTTCTTCATACGTTTTGTTTAAGCTGCTTTTCTGTTTTATGAAGCGTTCGTTGTTTTTCGTTGCTCTTTGGTTGGTCTTTCATTAAGTTTTTAAATAAATTCTTAACTCTATTAGGTCATTCGGAAACTATGTCGATTTTACCTTCTGAACTTCGACGCTCCATTTTGAAATGAACTTTTTGCCCTGTGTTCATGTTGTGCATTGTTTCAAAGCGTTTTTTTCGCTTTTCATTCCTCTCCTTAATGTTTTTCGTAAACAACCGCATTTTTCATGCTATTTTTTAAAAGCGTGAACTATTAGAACACAATTAAACAGCAGCAAATTTAGTGCTCTGAAAAACCTTGGAATGAAAGGATAGAATAGATAAAAGTGTACACGCTTCTGAACATGTGTATATTCTAATGGTTTCGGTTATTATAAGGTTTGATGCAAGCTTGGTTTTCGTATTTGGAACTTATGGATTAAGATCGGACTTAGGTTCATAGACAGCTGTGATAAGGTTTTTTTTTTGTGAAATGTAGTGATGTTATTATTACTTGTTTTCATTGAAATTGTGTAAATAATGTTGGATTAACTAAGTTTAGATAGTTTTTATTCTCTTGATTTGCTGTTTACGCAAATATGTCCTGGCCTTAGTTTTGTATATCACCAATTCCAGGGAGCCATAGTACTTTCATAGGTATTTCGTGAAGGAGAAAATGACGACGCCTAGCAGAAGACGACTTATGCGTGATTTCAAGAAACTTCAAGTTTGTTTTCCAGATCATGGATGTTTTATTTCGTAAGGTTCTCTTCTTTTTTTCACTCGACTTCGCAACGTAAGTTGCAGTGGAGGTGGCTGGAATTGTTAGCGTGTAGTGCACTGGTCAGAGGCGCCATGCAGTACACATGAGGTCAACCTACACTCAATAGGCTCACCAAGCTCTCCTTCCTTCCGGGGTCGGCGTATTGATACAAGACTTCTTTGAGAGGTTGGCAGCATTGGCTCGAAACATCGGTAGGCCACCGCGACTCAATGTAACGACTAGGTGTGTATTCATTCACTTCACTCCAACGGTGTTTAACGAAGTCCAGTGCATGGCGCATCCCTCCGTGATTGATCAACACCAAGAGGTTTAGAGCTTTCATGTTAAGGATACGCATTCAGCATTCTGAACTGTACTTCTCGTCTTGTGAATATTAATACAAAACACCGCGTTATTTCTTTTTTTAGGAAGATCCGCCCGCCGGCGTTTCTGGTGCTCCAACTGAAGACAACATTCTCGCGTGGGAGGCGATTATTTTTGGACCACAAGACACTCCATTTGAAGATGGCACCTTTAAGGTGCTATTATGTTTTCTACTTTTATTCGGTCCCTGTTTAATCTTTTTTTTTCTAAATGACATTTATTATACTGTTGGATTACTATACTTATTTATCTTACTGTTAACCCATGCATTATATTTTTATTCGATAAGTCTTCTAACCTTTCTTCAAATGAAATTAATTATGGTCTTAAGCTATCGCTGGAGTTTACGGAAGAGTACCCAAACAAACCACCTACCGTCAAATTCATCTCGAAGATGTTCCACCCAAACGTTTATGCTGATGGATCTATTTGTCTGGACATTTTGCAGGTTAGCACAATATCTGCAAGCTCATTGAAAATTAGTTGATCTAAAGAAATGTTGAGCATTAATTGGCGTTGTCATCGTCATACTTACTGTCTGTTGTTCAGAATCGTTGGTCGCCAACCTATGACGTGGCAGCGATTTTGACATCCATCCAATCGTTGCTTGATGAACCGAATCCGAATTCTCCTGCAAATTCTCATGCAGCTCAACTCTACCAAGAGAACCGCCGCGAATACGAGAAGCGTGTTCAGCAGATTGTAGAACAGGTACCAATTCCCATATATAAGGCAAGCACTAGGTTGATGATTCTCAATATTCTTGTTGAGCATACATGTGGTGTTACTTTACTCTTTATTCCGTTAAAGCTGACGTTTCGGCTGTAGCGCCCTCAGGGTCTGGAACGGTGTATTGATATATATATGCAGCCCACTACCCCAAAAACTTCAATAACACAAACATTAAGATGGAAAGATGAACAGTAATAACGCGATCAACCAGTTCTCGAAAAACCCACCGTTTTTTTTTAAATGCCTTCCGCTGAGGAAGGACAACTGATCAAAGTCTTACATGCTTGGCTTGGTGAGTGCACCACCCCAATAGGTCGATGTTTTGAAGAACTACACTTTCTGCTTCGTTTTCGACTGAATTTGCACTTGAAATTTAGAACAGTTTTGCTATATAGATAATTGCAAATTCGTCGTTTGTTACGGCTGTATGTGTTCATCCCATTTTTTGCTAATTAAGATTCATTTGACGCTATCTATTGAACTTGTAGTCCATTGGTGCCAAGGCGTCATACCTAAAGAGTCTTCCTTCGGCAGTTTATTTGGCCACCTATCTTGCCATTCTTTTTGTAGTCATTGGACAACTTATCATAACAAAGATTATGAGAACGTCAACTGGTAATTTCCTCTTATTTCAATTCCAATCACTGTGAAAAATCATAGTTTTTTATGGAATGGGTAATATAGAAACTACGGAATTGAACTAAACATAAGCTGCGAAACACTTCCAGAAGTGTGGGGAAATGTGTTTTCATCATAGACCATAGGAACATGAAGTAAACAGTAGAATGCATACCCTTCATACTCATATACCAACAGTTCTGTTGCCCAAAACTGTTATCTGGTCTTCTGTTATCCTATCATGTGCTGAATTACTCAAAGTCTTCTGGTTTTCAAAGTATTATCATCTCTTTTCGAGAAAAACCAAGTCTTCGAAGAAATGAAGTTAGACTCCGTCCCATTTGCGCTAGATACATAATTAAGTGTCGGCACCAATGGATTGAGAAACGGTGTGTAAGAAAAGGGATATCTGGGTTTACTTCTCCCATTGAATTTTTAAAAAATGACATCAGAAGTAGAGGGTCTGTCTGTCGTTCCACGCTTTTGTATAGTTTTCGTTATTTCTCTTTTTCACAAAAACCAGTTTGTTGTCCTTAAAGCAGAAAAATAATTCCAAAAAGAAGTATTTTTGAACAAACTGGACTGTTACCTTCATTTTTTTTTTGTTGTATGATGAGGATCAGCAATAATTTTTAAGAAGATGTGATCAGAATAACATTTGTATATTTCTGTCGTTGCCTGTAAGCTGATATCTTGTGCTAAATTTATTTGTTCACAGTCCTGGTTGAACTTCGGCGAGAACGAAGGAGACATGGAAGTGAAGGATGGAAGCGAAGATACGGGAAACAACGATGAAATGCCGTCAGCTAGTGGATCTAACTAAATCGGCTACTGCCAGTCTTCAAAAAAATTTATTTTTCTTTCATTTGTCAAACTATTCCTCTTCTCCAGTGCACTCTCCCCCTTATAAGTTCTCATCGGTCTACCTTTTTGAATGTTGCTAAGTTACGGTTCATAGGGTGTCTTGCTCACCCATCCGCTTGTCCAGCAAACAGGCCACCTCTTCTCTTTTAGTCAACACTGCATGTTTTATGTTGTATTCAGTAGTATTTCTTTTATGTATAGTCTTCTTACCTTGTTACTACAACAGCGCACCAACCATTGCTGATTCTCCTTCTGCATTAACGACCATAGTAATGTGAAATCATTCTTTTGAAGCGTCATTAATGGAAATATTGTCTCTTACCTGCTAGGCATACTGCGATCATCTCCATTTACTTTTCTGTAACTTCCCTTTATAAGTTTCTACCAAAATTTGTTCCGTAACTTTTCGATCAGAGAAGCATTCTATGACCTATAAATTGCGCATTGTGTTTGACTCTGGATGTGTCCTCGATTGCTACTGGTTGGCGCGGCTGTCGTTGTCAGTAGGTGGTAAAAGTCTACGTCCATACGAGCTCTACTGGACATTGTGGCCAATTTGCTACGACGCTGTGGGATCTGGTTGTTACATTTTTAGGTTCGTTCTTCTGCATTTGCCACGCCTTAAGTGAGATTCAGTAGTTTTGAACACAGTCGTATTTGTTTCTCACGCTTTATGCTGCGTGTAGTCATTTTCTTACAATTCTCTTACCAGTGTATATAGATCCGGTTCAGATGTAGATTACTTCTGTTTCAGCTGTGCGTTATCTCGTTAGTTCGCTTTCCCACTCTTCTACACCGTTTCGGATCTACGAGTTTATGGAAACCACTCATGTTATAACTGAGTTTACTTATTCATGAGATACATTTCATATTCCTTCATTCTCAATAATTTTAGTTGTTGGATATGTATTAATATTCGTAGGGCCAGAGAGTGTCATGCCTAACATTTATCTGCGTATTGATAGTTTGTTCGTTTTTTTTTTGGCTTACTAAGTACCAAATTTCTCACCCAGAGCCAGCTTATTTCATCTCCTCGTCAGATGTCACATAGTGTGTAATGAGACTATTGTGATGAATAAAGAGTTGGTTTAAGTTCGTCATTAGTATGACGGAAATGTGTTTACGTCTAGTATTTGGAGCATTAAACAAGTGAAGGACCAATTTGTTTTTGTTGTGGTCAATAATTACTACATTTGCTGGTATTGTCATTACCATTATCGGATTTTTTGTTATTATTATTATTATTATTGGACTGAGAGAAAGGTGGAACGAAGGACCCGCATGGTGTTGTGGTGAACAAGTTAGCTTCTGGAAAGGGAAATAGCGTGTTCGGTCCCTACCGCAAATACCAGCGGTCCGGTTTTTTTTTTTCGAGTATCTCAGTATCATTATGTTGATAAAAGGCGTTGATCAATCCCTGAGGGATGTGTCATGCGTTCGACTTCATTAAGCATCGTTTGAAGGTGATTAAATGGAAATCTGGCCTTTACAATGACTCGCGGTGGTCTACCGATGTGTCAAGCCAGTACTATTATCCGCCCAAACGTCTGGTGTCAATCTGCCGCTTGGTGGCCCATGGGCGCGGTTATCGACTCAGAGTGTGTGTTGCAGGGTGCCTCCGGCCACTGCGCCTCATACGCTTATTATGGTCTTATGATGTTTAATGTTTGTAAGAAACAGTAGAATTTTAACCACAACGATGCTGAACCAGTGATCCACAAGGACTGCGACTTAGCCAGGCTGACCTCGAGATTCCAGTTAACCACAATGGCATAACCAACAAATCTCCGAAAAGTGGAGATCATGCTGGGGTCCGCACAACCAGTGAGGATGGGCCATTCAGGTATCAAGTATCAAGCAAGTTTTCTGCCTGCCATCAGCAGTCACCTGTCTGGCACTGAAACCAATTAAGTTAATTAAACCCGGTTAAGTCGACTTATGCTCCCCAGGTCAATCCAGCTGACGGATCATTGCTGATGGCACTGATCGAAAAAACTAACTAGGAGAAACGCGAAGGGTCTCCATGGGGCAATGTGTAACGCACGAGTCTCCGGAAAGGGAAATCTTGGGTCAGTCTGACCTGGGACCCATGTTTTGCGAATATCTCGAATATCTCAGCATCGTTGTATTTGTGATTCACACCATACCGTGCTGTGGAAGATTCTAGTAGGCAGAAAATAAAAAAAAGAATGGTACAATTTTCGTTTATCTTGCTTTTGAAATTTTGAGCTCAATGTCCACTTATGCGTCTACATCTGTCATCATGATATTTTTGTTTCTTCAGAGAAGGAGAAATGGCGAACAATTTCCGTAAGAATCTCATATCGAAGTGTATTCGTGACAGTGGTACGGGAGAGTTCGATGCTGACTTACTGAATGAGGTTAGCAGTGGAAATTCCTCTTTAAGATTTCGTGACGTATTTTACGTTCATATATGGTCATAGCGTTTCTCGTTACGCTTTTACTAGCGATTATTGTTTTACAATTGCTCAGCTCTCATAGGCATTTCACTCTTTCATTGAACGGGTTAGAGCAAATTCCGTTATAAAGTACGCTGATGAAGGTGTGCTAATTGTTTTGCAGTACTGGCCGGTATGACATCCACGGTTTGGTTCCCGTTCCGGTAGTATTTGATGAAAAGTTCTACTGTAGGCTTAGAAATATACAAAAAACCGTTTTGCGAACATGTTCGCTTAAAATTTCGGTTCTAATCGGCTATTATTTCAATTCTAATTGGTATAGTAACTGGTAGTTATCTCATAAAGTGTAAGGGTTTAAAAGGTACTGAAATACTTACCTACTTTGATTATTGGATGACCCATCTTCACTGGTTGTGCTGGTTTAGCTGTTGTGTTTTATGGAGTCCCGAGGTCAGTCTGGCCAAAGGCTGCCCCAGGTCTTCACAACCACATGCACTCTTCGGCTTTTGTGGGTCAGAGGGAGATTTGCCACCATGCGACTAGTTTTGTACCAGACGGTAATGGATGAAGTCTTGGTTTTGCCTTAGCTGAGCTTCGTGATATAAACGACTTCGCTTGGAGAGGGGGCGAATCCCTACGCTGTACATCACAGCCTGGCACTCAAGAACACCTCCCTGCCCACGATTAGCCGGTAAACCGTTAGGAGGGTACCGTTGGGTTCCAGTACAATTCGGATATTGAAGTTAAGACCCATAATTTGCAAAATAGTTCCAAATTCTGTGTGTTTATAAGTTGGACCATAGTAACGTGTAGTAAATAGCATCACGCATGTCATTCATAACCGTAGAATGATGGAGCAAAGTCCTTTCTACTGTCCATTTATGTTCACAACCCACGAAGTTCTCTAGTTATCGAAAAATTATTGCTTATTTTTAAAAAAGCAGCAAAACCACAAAAGCTGAAAATTAGGCATCGTTACGAGAGTGTTAACAGAGTTCTGACATCAAATTTTAAACAGTGACCACTCGGATTTGTGCTCATTTATTTGCAATACACATTGAGGTGGATGCATACAGCCCACTCGCCCTTGTACTGAAAAGAATCAGCCACTGTTTTGTGTTTTTTTGCGTTGCGATTGTATTGTCAAGTGTGTTTGTGCTTATGGCTTTCTACGTTCTAGGTAATCATTGTGTGTACTTTTTTGTTTGGTCTTTCATTCAGCTGTGTTCAACTCGCTGCGATGATTATGAATGCCCAAACCAGTATTGCACTCATGAACTCAGCACGCATTAGCTGAGCACGACTTTAGCAAATCTTTACTGTGGCTTACGTTTCAACGCCTGTGGGTTCTTCAGAGGCGCAGTTATTCGAATTAGTCTCCACGGCAATGTATTCTTGTAATGTAGTTCTTTACTTCCATCGAACTGAATTAAATCTAGTGAAGTAGAGCGCAACACGAAAACAAACACGCGACGCCTTATATCATAAAGAATGACCGATGTAGATATCCGATTCGAATCACATCGCTCTGAAAAAGGTGAAATTGCCAAAATTACTTCTGTTATGAAGAAGAACAACTGAAGAGCTTTTAGTAACATTCTCATGTGGTCGCCTAAATACTGCAGAATATCTTCTGAGCTTTTCTTTTTATCTTTCCATGGTTTTGGAGCATATCCGACTCTTGTCTATGGTGAAGAAGCCTCACCCACCATGAGATAACATTGTTTTCAAGTTTTCCTAAAGCGTGGTAATATTTATAAAGTTTATTCTGATATGATCTTCCTCATCTGAGGGATTTCGAGCCGGTTAGTCGCGAGGATACGTGGAGCGTCCCCAGGTGGCGGTTAGAGGGTTAATCGCGGACTAAAAGCGACATTTGCTTACCTGGGACACAAGTGGATCCAGGGGATGGACTACCTGTTTCTGCTACGCTGATTTGGCATTTGGCACATACTTTCTGTATTTGCTTGCCGTATTCATGCATGCGTGTGTGGGTGCTTCCCTGGTTATGCGGATTACATTCTACGAGTCAATTCGGCCAAAAGCCTGCAATCAAGTGACTGGGAAGTATATGGGAGGCGGTTAGGAGTCGCCTACAACAAATAAGCTCCATGTCCACTCTGGGAGCGCCTGGAAAGTTACCCGTGAGTATACTATACGTGGGTATCAAAAATGCTAAACACAGTAAAAAAAAAAGCGGGCCTCATTCTCCTGACCCCCAAAGAGCTCCAGTTTCGCAGCATTGGGTAGGGCGGGTACGGATAGGCTGCTAAAATCTCAGGACCAATGGAAGCTACCCGGATTTCAAAGAACTACGGCGACGATCTCTACCTGCAATGCACGTATAATTGCATCCGAGTCCTCAATAGAAGACTTGCTCATGCAAGCAAGAAGGACAAAGTACGACCTTATCGGCCTGGCCGAGACGAGAACACGCCATACATTCAACGCCGTCTATGACACCGGAGAAGAGCTGTTCCTCGGAACATGCGACAGTAGAGGAGTCGGAGACGTCAGCGTTCTCGACAACACGTGTTTGTCCATGAACATCGATTCATTCGAACAACTTACAACCCAAATCCGACGTTTACGATTAAGAAGACGTGGATCAATTCCGGCTTTGACAATCTTCGTCGTTTACGAACCGACATCAAACTGTGACGAAGAAGAAGTCGAAGGGTTCTGTATGGACCTAGAAAGTTCTAAAAGAAGACCATACATTCTTCAAGGTCAACATTGGAGAATTTAACGCCAAGATTGGACCAAGAAGAACGTCTCAAGAACGTTACATTAGGACCCCACGGATTAGAATGGAGCGAACAGGATGAGCGGCTGAGTTTATCATGGCGACCAAGACAATCCATGGTAACTCGCAATTGCAGACGCCCCACTCTCAGCGCTGGACGTGGGAGTCTCCCAATGGAGAGTACCATAACGAATTAGACAACATCACAGCAAATAGAAGGTTTTGCCTAACCGATGTCGCTGATATCCCAAAATTCTACACGGAGGCAGACCATCGTCTCCGTGCAACATCCTATTTCTCGCGGAAAAGAGAAAAGCCGCTAAATTCGAAAACCGAAGTCCCAGAACCGTCGTAAACTGGCATTTATTCAATTCATTATCGGCTGTTGGGAAGATGCCGCTGTCGATAACATCAACAAAGAATACGATCGGCTCATTCAACATCATCACGCTGGAGCATGGAAGCTCAGAGTTCGATAGTCACCGAGAGACGCCTTTTTCCAGAAACACTCGCGCTGATACGCCAGTGTGGAATCACGTGAGCTGCGGGCAACCGCGAACTAACGTCCGAGCTTGTAATACAATGCAGGCAGGCGATAAAAGAAGATCTTAGAGAGAGAGAGAGAGAAGAGCAGCAGTAATGGTCAAAGCTGCAGAGGCTGGGAAAAGCATTTGCAAAGCCCACCAAAGCTTCGTAAATTACGAGACCAAAATGATTGCATTCCGGCGCCCAGGCGGAACAGTTACATCGCCCAGAAAGACAATGGACAAAATCATTCACGAATACTACTCAGATTTCTTCGATAGCCACGTCCACCTTCCATTATATCAAATAAAGGAAGATGGATATGTTCTATCACCGGTTCTACCTTCTGAAATCCGGCATGCCATTTCGTCGGTGAAAAATCGAACAGCATCAGCTTCGGTCAGGATTAGATCAGAACACCTAAACAACCTTCCGCTAGTCCTCGTAAACACACTAGCTAGGCTCTTCACACGTTACCTGTCTGAATGCGAGGCCCCTACTTAGTGGAAGGCTAGCAAGACCGTATTATTGTTCAAGAAGGGTAACATGCACGATATCGGCAATTATCGCCAAATTTGCTTACTGTTTGTCGCCTACATACTTTTCACTCGAGTCATCCTAAACAGCATTTACAGAACACTAGACGAAGGACATCCATGTGAACAAGCAGGGTTTCGAAGAGGATTTAGTACAATGGAACACCTCCACACGACAACAAGGCTGATTGAAGTATCGCGAGAGTACAAAAGACCGCTCTGTCTCACTTTCATCGATTTACAGAAGGCCTTTGATTCAGTTGAGATAGAAGCAATTATGGGAGCCTTTGATAGTCAAGGAGTCCCTGCTCAGTAAATAAGGATTCTCCGTAGGCTGTACAAAAATTTCACAACCAAGGTATCACCATTCGACAACGATATTAATATTAACGTCAAAACAGGAGTTAGACAAGGCGATACCATCTCGTCAAAATTACTTACCACCACCCTCCAGAACGTCATGAACATTGAAATGGGATAACATGGGAGTGAAAGTCGGTGGTCGGCAGTTACATCATCTTCGCTTTGCTGGGGACATTGTCCTTGTAACATCAAACACTAGCCAAGTGGAACGAATTCTTGCTGACTTTGATAATGGTTGTGGAAAAGTCCGTCTTCAAGCAAATCTGTCAAAAACGATGTTCATGAAAAACGGATTGGTTTCGCATGCCCCATTCACGCTCAGCGGAACGAATATTTCCGAATGCTCCAGCTATATCTATCTAGGTCGGCGAATCAATATTGTGAACGACATAGCTCCAGAGCTGAGCAGAAGAAAACGAGTGGCTTGGGGAGCTTTCGAGACCATCGAGGATGTAGTGAAGAGAACAAAGAACATCCGACTCCATGCGCACCTTTTCGACCCAACGGTATTTCCTCCCCTTACGTATGCTTCAGAAACTTGCTCGCGGCGTAGGCAGGATGAAAGATCACTCAGCGTTATTGAACGCGCGGTCGAAAGGACGATGCTAGAGGTATCCCGTTTCAAACAAGTAAGGGATGGGATCCGAAGCTCCGATCTGCGTCAACGATCAAAAATCAAAGATGCTGTTCTGTATGCCAAGCAGTCAAAGATGAGGTGCGCAGGACACGTAATGCATATGAATGACAACCAATGGACAAGAGCTGCTAGGATTGGATTCTGCGCGATGTCAAACGTACTGCTGGAAGATCACCGACCCGAAGGTCAGAGTTCTTCACGAAAAGTCTTGAAGAAAAATATGATGCTCGACGAGTCAGGAGAGCGAGTAGAACCCTCTGGGCTACTCTTGTACGCGATAGGGAAAAATAGAAGACTTTCTGGCGCCCGCTCGGGTCACTCGACGACCAACAGGACTACAGGTGATACAGGTGATTCTAATGTGAAGTGCAACCGCACCGATGATGAGATATTCGCGAAAATTGGACCCACCTAGTCAAAAATCATTTTTATTGGTTGATGCATAGTGGCTTTGGGTAGTGCGTGTCAGGGCAATTTCGGGTCAGGTTGAGGTCATTTGAGGACCAAACTACTTAGTTAACGCATCCTTTTAACAGCGATGCGTGTTACCTGGCACACGACCGTACTCCGTAACACACCGGTGTTTCCATCAGGCAGCCAGGCTAAGAGTAAAGCAATACCGGGATCCGCCACCGTCCTGGTATCAAAGTCGCATGGTGGCAAATCTCCCTCTGATCTACAAGGGCGGCGACTGCTTGTGGCGGTAAAGACCTGGGGCAGACTTTGGCTAGGCTGACCTCGGGTTTCTAGTGAACTACAATGGTTTAACCAGCAAATCTCCGAAAAACGCTGATTATGCTGAGGTCCGCACAACCACTGAGGACGGGCCGTTCAAGTATCAAGTAAGTGAGATGCATAGTGGGCGGTTCTGGTATTTTGATAACTCCTGGTGGTTTTTTTGAGTAGTCGAAGTAATTGAGGAGTTGGTTTGTATAACTTTCCTAAAATTTTGTCTCCGTTTTAAATCTTGTTTAAAATCCAAATGTCTATGGAAATGAAAAATGGCTTCAAGATTCCAACGTATTAATGGCGAACATGGCAAATAGCATCACCAGCGATAAGTTGACAACACTGTCGTATCATGGTGGACGTAATGTCGTTTGTACGATTAGTTCATTGATTAACAATCATACATATGTTACGTTTTACGGGCTCCACAGAATTGTTTTCATAATGAAGCCATTAGGAGAGCTCTGTTTTATTTTCGAAGATATATTGTTCTGTTGATTCTTATTTCGATTGACATAGTTCGCTGCGAGCTGAGATACGTTTGCTCAATGTTGGAGAGCTAGATTATTTACGATGACGTAGGAAGAGGATTTAAGTGCAACAGAGACTTCTCTGTCACTACATTCTCTGTTGTTTGCTGCTTCACTAAAAACGTGTCTCCCCATGAAGCGAACTTTTGTGAAGAGCAGTATTCTGTAAATTATTGAGTTTAGAGAGTCCTATATCGGAGGACCGGCAAAATAATCTGTGTGCGGCAATCTAGCAGTTGAATACGAAAAGTGCAGCAAAAGACCTTTGTACGACAAAATGAACGCTCGCGAAGAACCATTCTGTTATGTATAAGATGAATTGCTCTTATGTCGGTAGTAGGGAATAGGTTCTTTTAAGGGAGCAAAGGTCCGGTGAAACCATTCACAGGAATTAGTGCACATAGGGGTGCATATGGTCATTTATGCGTTAAAGGTTAAGAATTTTTAACAATTCGTGAAATAGCTGGGAGTGTTTCTAATTACACAGTCGTTAAGCAGCGCTGATAGCATTCAAACCTTCATTATATATTGACTAGGGAGTAATTGAGAGGTGTCGACAATGTTAGTTTTCGTTCTAATTGGCAGTTCAATTGTTTTTAATCTCTAATTACACAGTTTTTAATTAGGGTGCGGTGTAGAGGCAAAAAGAGGTAAAAGACGGTTTTTCACTTATGTACTTAACATGCGCATGTTTTAGCCGAAAGGTGTAAATTGCTGCAGATTTATGAAACAATGCAGTGTAAATTCCTACTGATCTTTTCACTCTTCCATGAGTGACTATGTTTTGTATAAGATTCGAAAGTAGTGATTAAGTTTCGTGACGTGTCAAATGAAAACACAAAAATAGATATGGTGTGGCATTGTAGGTGCTAACTGGGCCATCACTCTCACGGCAACCCTTAGTTGCGCTCACTGTGATACCTGCCACAC
The DNA here is from genome assembly GCA_900624975.1 of Angiostrongylus costaricensis. Classification (NCBI taxonomy): domain Eukaryota; kingdom Metazoa; phylum Nematoda; class Chromadorea; order Rhabditida; family Metastrongylidae; genus Angiostrongylus; species Angiostrongylus costaricensis. Next base: position 30,380 of record UYYA01004154.1, on the reverse strand, counting down.
TTGCAGTTTTTATGCAGTCTTGCTCAATTTACTTGTGATTTCCGTTGTATAAAGTCGGTTCTTCTCTGCATCTTGAAAAAATTTGTGTTCTTCTCTTATCCTATGTTTGATCCCTGTTTTTCTACACATCTTTCCATGTTTTTCGTGCATATACAACTACTGTGTATGAGTATAAACACTCGTCCACTCTGCAATCGTACTGTTGTCAAAATCTAATGAAGGATGAATTCTGCAAGGAGTTCTATGGTGTTTAAATTTTAGTTTTGATATCATGTCATTTTAAGGAATACCAAAAACTGATCATAGCGATTGAAAATTACAAAACAACGAATTGCTTATTGAAAACGATATTGCGTGCTGCTTGCGATGTGAGTTGTTCGAAACAGAGGCATTTCGTCACCTCTGTTGACTATACCGTCTAGGCCTCACAGTCTTCAACAGCAATAGTCTCTCACCGCAAGATGAGAACCTATAGGTGTTATTTTCTTTACGATAGTTTATTTTGGTGTACAGAAGTTTTTTACTGGACTTCTTGTAATCATCCGTAGCTTATTCAATGCTGTGATGGGTGTCATCCATGGGAGATCTATCGGGGAATGTCCTGTTAATATTTTTTCACTTAATAATGCACAAAAACCTCTTTTTGGATGAGTTCTATTCGCAGGCAATAGATCATTACTGTTCAAGAGAGCGTTCAGCGTAGAGAGTATGGCAGTAAAGAGACACAGAAACGCCTCCACCTATGCAATGGTGTTCGCCATATGGCGAGAGGTTTTCTCTAGGATAAGATCATAACTCGTCGAGAATAGTTCTTCAGGGTGGCAAGGTAGGGTATGTATTTATCAGGATGCTTCAACAGAGCTTGTCTTCACAGATAGCTATGAAGTCCTTTCACTACAACCATAACTGATGCTTTGAAAATTGTTCTCAAAGCGTTTGGTATACAACCTCGAGCTTACAGTATATATATATGCGCATAAAAGGGTAGAGGGTAAAGCTGTAGTGGGTATCGATCCCATGTGTGTATTGCAGGGCGCCTTCTACCACTAAGCCACACGCGCCAGTACATGTACACATGCAATATGAAGTTTCAGTATCCTGCATACAAATATCATTTTTAGCATACAAACTGCACTATTCACAATGGGCGCTTCCTCGTACTTTGATCATAATTACTTTAAGGTGAACTTTTCATATTTTGCATTTCTTCAATACCCTTTCCACCTAGAACTTCGATAACGTTCGTGAAATAGTTGTGTAAAATCGTGAAATAGTTGTGTAAAAGTTACCAGAAGCACTCTGTGGACGAGCCAGGTGTTCATCAATGTGTGTTCGCATACTATTTTTGAGTTATCACTCTTGCATATAATTTACCTTGTATATAACTAGCAGTGCTTACAACCGTTATGTTGTACAACTATTTTTATCACTATCTTACACCTTAAGAATTAACCTAATTTATATATTTATATATAATGTATATATATATATATATATATATATACGTGTTTCTCAATCGCTGAAACACAATATTAACAGTCACATGTTTCATATACTACTTGTAGTCACTGAAATCACATCGTATTTCACTTCATGTGGGCATTGTTGGAACCATCTGAGCAGAAATTTTTGCTGCGTTGGGTGCATGAGTGTAAGTCTGCTTTGTATTCTGCTGCATTTGAAGTCCTAAATTCTTGCTAAGGTGTGCTACCGAGAAGTAAGATAAACCATGCAGAAGAAAATTTGCTCATAACGGTTTAAGCGGAGGAGGGTGTTGGCGGGAAGCAGCTCACGTCCCAAGAGGTCCCAGATGTACTGATGGTTCTCTAGAACGATGTGAACGTAATAACGTTGGAGTTCGTAGTCTATTTGAAGAAGTGGGAACCGAACGAATTGGACTGGAGTAACGAATGAACGAAGAAGTCGTTATGGAAGTATTCAGCTTAAATAAAAGTGCGTAACACACTTAAAATAGTGCGCATTCCTGTTATAAAGTTTAAAGAATATCTCACTATTCTCAGTATATGTTATGCAACGCTTGTTTATAGTCGCTTGGTGGAAGTGGAACAGTAGTGTTCCCAGTAGTGTAAAGTGTCCAGTAGTGGTGATATGTTGAGCTTAGAAACAACGCGAAGGACTTCGCTGTAGGAATCATACATCTGCTTTTGCATTTCATTTCATGTCGCTTTTGCGTTTCTAACTGAAATTGTTCCATCACAGACTTAAGTAATACTTTGAAGAATTATCCAATAAAGTGGCGAAAAACTCTTAAGAAACCTTTAGCAGATTCGCAGTGATTTATACAGATTCAGACGCACACGTAGTAGAGAATAAATTATTTATTAAATTTCAGCCAACACCAAATGGGACGGGAACTATTAAATTATCTATGACATGATACAAATGTAATACATACGACATATACGACATGGTTACCTACCTTTCTCATGCGTAGGACCGTATATCATTAGTTCATGATCAGGTTTAAAATGTGCCAGTTATCAGAAGTGAGCGCATACATATACAAATATTTTTATCTATTTTATTTCCCATTACCCGTTACCATATCTACTATGCGCATTACAGGACCTCTTGTATTCGGTTCGTATTCTGCGCATTCATCGTTCGCAGTGGTCTTCGAAAATTTCGTTTGTTGTTTCAGTTATAGCTCGAGGTTTTTACCTTCTTTATCAATGCCGTGGAATTCTGGTTTAATCGATTGTCTTTGCATTCTTGGAGACAGCCGAACTAAGGCGTTTTCACGTGAGTTGGACAGAAACGTTAAGGAAGAGTTCGAACTAACGCGTTCAGTTCCTGATCGAAGAGAATGCAATGTGTTCTCTTGTTGTACTTACAAGCAATTTTATTTATGTGTAGCTTTTGACTTGTATTCTTGATGAGATGGCACGCATGGGTTTCTTGAACATTCTAAAATAAGTCACATAACTTGATTGTGGAAGCCTATAGCGAATATCATCAACTTACGAAACTCTTGATTGATCCATCTTTTTCGTTCGCAATGATGAATCGTGTAATTTGTACGGAATCAGTGGATATATACTGACACATTTACCTACAAAACGGTAGTGCAAAGCCTCTTTTATAAATATACTGTTGCCCAAGCTTTTAATATACACTAATAGTCGAAAGCTGTGGAGAGTATGAATGCGTCGTTTTCTTGTTCAGCAATCGCGAGGTTGTTAAACAACACACATTTACTTTCATAGAGAGACACAATACAACACAACATCAGCTGACGTTTCGGCAGTATCGCCTTCTTTAGATCCTGGAAGGGTATACTAATATACAATCTACTAGACCAAACGCTTCAATACCACTTACAAAAAGACGAGAAACTATGGTAATAACATGATCAACAGCTTCTTGAAAAACTCACCGCTTTTTACGTGACTTCCAGTGAGGAAGGTTAGAACAGCTGATTATAGTCGCATATGGTTGATGACTGCATCATCCCACATCAGAAATCGGTGCGAACATATAACATAAAAAGAACACCTAGATGGCAAACGAAAACTAGGGCAGGGTACCCCACTAGGCACGCATAGGATACAAAAGCATAGCGGAGACGATTTTGAAGTAAAAGTCAATATCCTTGCACAGGTGTCCAAAACACCAGCGCGAAAACTCCTTGAGGCTTTTTGGATCAATGCCAAAAACCCTACAATGAATAGCAGGGACGAATGCCCGGAGGTCATACGCGACCTGATCCCTGTTCGCATCGATTTTTGATGTGGGATGGTGCAGTCGTCAACCATATGCGACTATAATCAGCTGTTCTAAACTTCCTCATTGGCTTGGATCAATGCCAAAGACCCTACAATGAATAGCAGGGACGAATGCCCGGAGGTCATACGCGACCTGATCCCGTACGTTCGCATCGATTTTTGATGTGTGGGATGGCGCAGTCGTCAACCACATGCGACTATAATCAGCTGTTCTAAACTTCCTCATTGGAAGTCACGAAAAATCGGTGGGTTTTTCGAGAAGCTGTTGATCATGTTATTACCACAGTTTTTCGTCTTTTTGCAAGTGTTATTGAAGCGTTTGGTCTAGTAGATTGTATATTAGTATACCCTTCCAGGCTTTGAAGAAGGCGATAATACTGGAACGTCGGCTACTGTTGTATTGTATTGTGTTTCTCTTTGGAAGTAAATGTGTGTTGTGTAACAACCTCGCGATTGCTGAACAAGAAAACGACGCATTCATATTCCAATGCCGAGGCTAATAGAAAGTCAATCATGGGAGCTGTGGAGAGTTATCGAGGAACTGGCATTGTATGCAATGTACAACATCGTTTTTGAGAAATATTTCGTTTGCTTCTAATTTCTAATCGCTATAATGACTTATGGGTATTGTTCGGAATGACAGGATATCAAAATAAAAAAGTACTAAGCCACGAAGAACATGCCGGGATGACAAACACTTCTGAGATGTTTAGCGCAAAGATACTCTAGAAACAAAGTCCAAAGGTGTTTGATGTACCAATGTGTGGAGGTAGATCTTCATACATGTTTTTGCATAGAATTTTTGTAGATCTTTAAAATCATAAGAATTTTAACATTAGTATAGTGGCTAATTTTAAGGTGATCAACGGGACATCAGACATCGATGTCGTGAGGCTACGCACTTACGCTTGGCGTCATACCATTCCGAGTATGCATCGTGTGCAGATGTACAAATACATGCTCGGTATTAGTGGTGCATATCCAGAGACGCGCGAAATTGTCGCACAACATAGAAGAGATGAGGTTACATTTGGCATTATATTACTATTTGATTTGTATTACAGTTTAGAAAATGGTAATTACTTACTTGGAAAGTCCGTTTTCACGAGTAGTGTGAACCCCAGCAAATTTTATAGTTGTTTTTTTCTCTCGCCATTGTCGTCGATGGTGGTGGTTTGGTTCGAGCATGTTGCTCGTGAGAGACTCATACCGTGTTCTGTAAAACAGCGCCACTTGCGAGTAGATTGATTTTAGGTATGAGTCCGTCCGCAGTTCTTCTCGTCCATGTTTCATCTGTACTTCTTATTAAATTGCCGGCACATCTGTGTTTCGCTATCAATGTGTAATATTCCGGATCTCGAATGTGGAAAATACTTCGAAGATCGAAGCTTTACATTCCGGCTAAATATGCTTGTTGGCTTAGAAAATGATTCGAAGTGCTGTAGAATTTTCAATGTTGGATTATTTAGATGCTTGGATACTTGGACGGCAAGTCTTCAATTCTAGAATAGTGCGAGCGCTATCTCATTTTTCATTCCTTTTTTGTTTTCCCATTCTTCGTCAATTTTAATAGTTTGTTTCGAGTATCTTGATGTTTATATCGTATATCGTATATCTATGTTTATATCATATATCATATATCGAGTATTATATCAAGATGTCTAAATCATTTGCTAATGCGAATCTAACTCGTGGATTGCAACTGCGAACACATTCGCTTTCGAAGGTCTTAACTGCAAAATCCGGCAAAATATTGCTTATGTTGGTTATATTTCAGAGGATATCGTTCAAAAGCACCGTAGGTGGTGCTTAGAATTTAGGACGTCGTTATATTATTTCAGTTCATATCACTTATTGTCCCACGTCTCATTTGTATAACTGGCTCCTGGGAGACTGTTAAAAGGAAAATGTGAGCGAAGTATTACGGGCCAGCTAGTTTTTTAGTGGCTTCTTTGAGAGGTCTATGCTGCTTTGCTTCTATACATTTCCTCCATATTGTTCTCCATGTCTACTGATAACCCAAGGTGCATGAAAAAGATGATCTTTATAATTAAAACACCATCCACTTCAATCTATTCACATTCTCATCGTCGATTTTTCGTGAACAGCGTTCTGTTTCAACATAGTCGAATCCCGTTTTTTCTCACCTTGAGCTCATTGGTTTTAACTCCCAAGTCCGACTTTCTATTAACCTCAGCATTGATTGAATATATCTTTCTACTTCTGTTCAGCAAACACGAGGTGCTATTTAAGCAAATAGCACCTCGTGTTTGCTGAACAGAAGTAGAAAGATATATTCATTGGTTTTAGTTTCTGCTTTACTACTAGTAAAGGTTTTATGGGGATGATGTATGTCGCCAGACGAACGAGAATGCAAGAATGACAAGAACAGTGCATGTTCCGTTCTCTTTCTAATCCAGCGGCTTCGTTATCTCTTGAGGTGCGGTTATGAACCGCATTGACAAGATGTTGTCGCCTTGTCAGAATCATTTCCTATGGTACGTGGTAGGAATACGGAACATAATCGAATCTAGTTAGAATATATTTCTTATTCTTTCATTGATAATCTAACACGAGGTTGATAAATAACTTTGTTCGAGTGACGTTTCGACGTCTTCGACATGGTTTTTCGACGGAGGCGCCACATCAAGAGTACGAAGGGCTATCAACATCGACTTGTATCGTCGGCCTTCGCGAAGACAAAGACATCGGAATCCTTCTAAATCAGGAAGCTTAGCTAACAGTAAACCAATACCAGGATCGATCACCGTCCTGGTACCAAACTAGTCGCATGGTGGCAAATCTCCCTCTGATTAACAAAGGCTAGGACTTCTTGTGGTGGTGAAGAACTTGGGCAGTCTTTGGCCAGGCTGACCTCGGGATTCCAGGGAACCACAATGGTTTAACCAACAAATCTCCGAAAAGTGGAGGTTATGCTGGGGACCGCACAACCAGTGAGTATGGGCCGTCTAAAGATCCAAGTAAGTATACCATATATTGTATATCAGTTATATATCATCTGCATCACATTATGAACAGCTCGAAAAATTTGCCAAATAAAAAGTTATGTAACCTCGGGTAAGCTGAAGAATCTAAAGAAATATGTTGATTATTAATGCTAAGGCAGATTGAAAGGGGGATTCGAAAACTACCATTTGTAATAGTATGTGTAGTAATTTCATGGTCATGTAATCTTGCACACACTACAAGAGAGCACTTTATAATATTGTGAAGAGTTTACCCTGATGCCAATAGAACTGCATACATCGAGGGTAGGTAGATCTGTCGATATCAGACCTTTCCACATAATATACGGAACCACTCAATGTAGATTAGTGCACTCGCCAGTTCCTCTTATCTCTTCTTAACTTGCAGGTGTAATAGTTTCACTTACCATTTAAAGGCTGGAGTACTGCTGCGTTGTCTAAAGGCAACTCGTTTCATTGATAATCAAAACGTCCATGAAAAAACAGCGGAACCTGAGCCGACCAGCAACGATGTCGTTAAGATGATTCTCCTTGCTAACAACCGCTTGACAGATGCATTTATTCGGGATGTTCAATACGTAATCATTTCTGCGGTGAGTCTGCTTTAATTCTGTTTTACTTAGTACAGTTCTCTTATATCCATCAGAAAAGAATTACGCAATGTAGAATATGATTGAACGCCATGCTTTAATGAACTATTGTAGTCAATCATGTAGCCGTTTATCGTAGAGAAACGCCTAATCCAACAATGATTGAGTTTTATTATGAATCCTACAGTTTTGACGACGTCAACCTTATGCGACTATAATCAGTTGTTCTAAACTTCCTCATTGAAAGTCACGAAAAGAGCGACTCTGAAGAAGGCGATACTGCTGAGACGTCAGCTAGTGTTGTATTGTATTGTGTTTTTCTATGGAACTAAATGTATGCTGTTTAAAAACCTCGCGATTGCTGAACAAGAAAACGACGCCTACAGTTTATATTTGATAACTGCAAGCGTAATGTGGAAAACAGCTGTTAGTTTCTTAACACTTCACCAAGACCATTTTGAAACTGCACTAAGCAAATTGATATGTATTTTTTCATTGATAAGCCAGAAAGTGGTTGGTAAAAAAAAGGTTTACTTGGCTAATGTTTCGATATCTTCGTTTTCATCGGAGCCGACGATCCGAGTCGATACTTCACAGTATACAGATATTTAGTTGAAAATTCGCAAATTTGAATTATGCAAACTGAATTACGGTATATTTCTATATTTCCATGTTTTTTTTCTGTTAAAATTTCGTCTTTGATAACAGAGTTTTCCATTTTAAGATAGTACGACAAGTCTGGACGGTATGTCGCTGTGACTGGGTAGATAGGTTCTGTATCGCTAGATCTCTGTATTCGATGTTAAATGAAATGTTTGATGAACGTACCGTTCGCAGCACGATCAAAGAAGTAAGTTAGCTATGCCGATTGTTCACAAAAATAAAGGAGTTATAACAGTGCCCTGAAACGATATTACATAATTGGGTTTCCAGATTCATCACGAAGTGAACATGTTACGTGCTGCATCAGAGCAACTATGGGCTAAGTTCGATGTTGAGATTTGGCTTAAGACGGGGTGTTGTGCATTACTTCGATCCGAGAGAGCAATGCAACGGTATTTGTCCTTTTTACACAGATTTTAATAGAAGTGCAATTTTTTGATTTCTGTGTTTTGTTCCGTTATGAAATGTACCACTTTGATGTCATTTAGAGAAGAGAGACAGAATTATTTTGTTTTAGGGTTATGGACAAGTTATGTACTGGAATAAATGTAATACCTTTGGTGAAAGCACTAGCAGTCGACTACTTGCAAAGTGCTGAGGAGCGTTTCGGTCAAGGGTTAACAGTAAGAATTTCTTTTTCTTGTTCTTGCTTAAATTTTCGTAGTAATATTACCAGTCATATTGCCCACTAAAAGATTTCAAGCCGGTTAGTAGCGAGAGTACATTGCGCGACTGCTGAGACAACGAATACCCACACCTTGTAACGACCAGCTATAGATCCAGAGACTTGGATCAGTGCGTGTTTGGTGCAAAGGTGAAGGCGCATAATAAAAGTGTTGTGCTGTTATGCTAACCTCTTGTCAGCTAGATCATGTGGATAAATTGTCGGTTACTGTTAGCGAGGTTTAAATGAAAGTCCCTTTTTAAGACTTGTCGGGGTGCATATTTGAATAATCCATCTTTTATTCTGGTTGACAAATCACCATAATTCCGACCTAGGCATAATAGGCTAGATGCTTCGGGAACTTGCAGACCTACACTACCGACAATACAGCGAAGAAAACATACATGTTCACCTTGATTCATTTGTACTTCGGTTGATGAAATACAGACGATCTTCAGATCTACGTCTTATTGTTTTATGTGGGGGATTTTTGACTAGTGATTTTATTTTTTATTAGTTCTCTATCTTTTATAATACGAAAGTATTTATTGCAGAATGTTGCTGAGGTTACACCGAGCGAGGACGGCGAACTACGGATGGTGAATAGGGCTATCGAGGCAGTACTATATGAGACCATGCAGAAGAAACCAGCAAGAATTTCAGAAACCAGGACGAGAAACGCCATCAGCTGATGAAAGATAAATACCACTAGCTATTTTGGTGGTATTTCTATATCTGCTCTACATTCTGTCGGGTAGTTTGCTTTGGCTTTCCCAATGACAGTGAGAAGGAAGAAGATGTAATAAACCCTTCAGAGTAATCTTATGATTATGTGGTGGTGGAGGTTGTAATTCATATTGCCGAGGCTCCATGGTGTCTCTCCTATCGATGTTTACAATGATAATTCGATGAAATAGTAAACATCACATCTTGATGGGAAGTATGACGAACTGCTATAGTCATTCCATCCAAATTTATTGCACGTCTCAACAGCTGCGGGAAATAATTGTTGATATGAGCCAAGATACCATCGGTGACTCTATGACTTCAATAAAAAGAACTACTACTTCCCAAACTTTCTCATCAAAAGAGCGTAGAACTGCATTTCGATAGTGAATTTCGTCAGCCAGCATTGAAAGTTCCATGCTCTTCTACCATGTTCTGTGTTCCAATACTCTAGTGGTTACTTAATTGAGGCATTTCGAATAAATTTCAAAAATCCAAGGATGAACCAGAAAGACGAATGCCTCATTATCACACATGATATGGCCCCTTACTTCAAAACTATTTTTTGACCTGGATGGATCTCGCTCGTAATCCCACATGAACAACACGCGGGCAGTCCCACTCATAACAGTACGGTGAGTAGTCTTTTTGATCAATATCGAAGTTTATACAAAGTCGGTCTTTTGACTTATTCATACTATTCATAAGAGATCATCGAGATTCACTTGGAAATGAAGATTGGAGGGTTTCGAAACAGTACATCACCCTGTTGAACTTATCTGATATGTGGAATGTCATGAAAGGTTACAAATAAAGAGGAAATACTTTCGAGAATCTTCACATTAGTGACTGGTCACTGTCTACGGTCTTTCTTTGAGGAGTACCAGTAGCTGAGCAGACCGATGAGCGTTCCATATCGCTCCCAGATAGATAGCAACGTATCATATATAAATATTAGATAAAAGTCCCTAGGTGTTTTAGTAGGAAACCAGACACCAGTGTCGTTCCGTAGATAGCGAACGATGATGCAATTCAACAGTTTTTCTGTGAAGAATTGTCAACCTTACTTGATGTCAAATCATGAGGACCATTGCAAATAAGACTTTTGCCACAGCATCAATATCAGTGGTAATACTGCTGTGAGAACCTCGCTTCTATCATGATTTTACATTGTCATGACTTCCCAAATATCCTTGAAATAAAGTAATTAGCGGCAACAGATTGAGTGAAAACTGCTTTCACATAGAAGCGCATGCTGTTCTACTAGTATTGTGAGCCATCAGTGTCGTCGTCCGATAAGACCACTTCAATTCGCAGAAGGATGTAGCTGTAAACAAAGTATTTTGTCTACAAGAAAATTTATAAATCCATCTCAGTGAGGAGGTCCATGGTCATTAAAGACGAAAGCTCGTCTCAAGATGGCTATCAGTGGTTAAACATCAAACGAATTCGCCTTAAAAATTAGCATGACAAGGAAATTATCACACCTAGCAAGTCTCGGATCGTTCGACATCTGCTCCCGATAGGATCAAACCACCATATCATCTTAAATGATTGTGGCTAGTTTTCGCCTCAATATACTCTCTGGGTTTTCTTACACATTTTCTCTCAGAATGGAGGTTTTCAAACAATGGGATGAGCGAGACAATGTTGTACAAATAAAGGGTTACCAACCATACATCGGCAACTGTCACCCTCTCTGGGCCGTCAATCATCTTCAAGTTTTTTTCTCAATTCATCCTCAATGGAATTTGTATGACATTGCTGGAAGGGTGAAGGTAGTCAATTGCACAAGCAAACAAGAGTCCTAAAAATGTTCAGCAGTAACTTTTTAGTTACTTTTACACGTCGGCAGAACACGAAAGTATTACGATAGTGCAAAGTGCCACGTAGCAGGTCTGGAAAGGCGACGTTTGTTAAAATTATTCAAAGAAACTCTCGAGGAAATCATTCGAAAATTGGAATGAGTTAATACATGATTGGATATCGATGCTCATGAAGGTTGTATTTGAGCCTGATGTTGCACCTGATGTTGCATGTAGTGCAGGAACGTATTGAATCACTTAACAAATAGTACGGGACGAATCAGCCATAATCACAGTTTTAACTTTTTAGTAATCTCAACTGCAGTTTTACACGGCAGAGTATTATGGGAAATATAATCACAATGATGCAAAATGCAAAGTTAATATGACGAAGCAATAAAGAGGGTGATTGGGTGAGTTAAGGTACGGCAAATTTGATATTTTGCGAAGCGTGCTGATGCGAATATGTTGGTGAAACAGGCAGGCCATTCTGGATTTTTATAGAAAGATGCCTACACGGTAGGCGTAAGGTTTAAAAAAATACCCCACCAGGCGCTCATGGGACACAGAGACATAGCGAGAAAATATTGTTTTAGAAATGAGCATTCTCTCGCAAGAACCTAAGATTTCAGCACGTAGAACTCTTGAAGCATTCTGTGACTCGAGCGGGCACCAGTAAATCTTCCATTTTTCCCTGTCGCGTGCAAGAGTAGCCCAGTGAGTTCTGCTCGCTCTAGGAATTCGTCGAGCTCATATCTTTCTTATAGGCTCTTCGTGAAGAACTCTGACCATCGGGTCGGTGGCCTTCCTTCACTACGTTTGACATCCCGAAGAATCCAGTCAATAACGGGCATGTCCACCGGTTGTCGTTCATACGCATTATATGCCCAACTTATCTTCGACTGTTTGGCGTATAAAACGACATCTTTGACTTTTGATCGTTGAGGCAGGTCGGAGCTTCGGATCCCTTCCTGTGTGGCACGGGATACTCTCAGCATTGTCCTTTCGACTGCACGTTCGATAACACTGACTGATCTTTCATCCTGCTTACGCACCTACCAGGTTTCTCACGCATACGTTAAGGCAGGAAGTACCGTTGAGTCGAAAAGCTGGGCATGGAGCCGGGTGTTCTTTGTTTTCCTCAATACATCCTCCATGTCTTTGAAAGCTTCTCAAGCCTCTCGTTTCCTTCTGCCCAACTCCGGAGCTAAGTCGTTCATCACGCTGATTTCCCCACCTAGATACTAGAACACTCGGAGATATTCATTCCATTGAGCGTGAATGGGAATTTCAAAAAGCGAACTGTCGGGATTAATGCCTCATTAAACCACGTGACCTCACACAATATCTAAGATTGATATTTCAAAGTCAAATCAAATCAAAATCACAAGCCGAACGTGGGGGCTGAAACATTTCAGAACTATCCAGCATTCTTCATCAAAGAGACTATATTCCATTCGCGAGAACGCCTAATTTCCACCCTCTACAACTTCATGGTTTTTTGAAAATAAACAGTAAATTTCCAATAACTGGAGAAAGTGAGTGGTTTTAATTATGTCAAAACTGTAAATGTTACCTTAATCTGTCGTTCTAAATAATATTATCTGTATGCTTTACTATGCTCCATCATTCAAACAGCATTTGGAAGTGTTTGTAGCTCATGTTCTCTATTTCGGCGTTCTTAACACTCGTACGTACCACTCAATAACCATGACTCATCATAGTGACTAAGGCGAAATAACAACTAATTGGAAGTCATTTTGCCGTTTACTGAACTTGTTCGAAAAAAGTTTTTTGTAAGTCACTAAGTCTAGATGGAAGTCTAGTTCTCTAGTTTTCTAGTCCGACCTTCTTTACCACTCTTTGCTTTCGGTAAGTTATCGAATGGTTACAAAAAATGTCGCAAGAAGTTCTGCGATGCGAACTAAACCATCGGGAAGAAAATGACGCCTTTACAGTTCACTGCATCGGCGTTTTACGAATCACCTTAATGCTTACAGTTTAGTAAAATACAAGCTACCATTCCAGTAGGCATGTATGCTGGAAATACATCACGTCTAAACTGATCAGAAAGTGCTTTTTGGCAAATCATGTGCAGATCTAAAGGAACCAGCTCGAATCCTGCACTAAAACCGTAATGCTTCAGTGGCAACGTAAATTACAATTTTTTTTTGAAAACGTAGAAAATTGCGTTGCGATTATCGTAAGAGACATTCTGTTAGCGACAAATGGTGAAAGGGATGATGGGTAGGACGACCGGCATTGATCAATCCGTGAAGGATGCGCCATGCACACATTCAACTTCATCAAACATCGTAGGCATGACTGAATGCATACCTGACCCTTCCAACGACTCACAGTGACCTGCTGATGCATCAAATCAATGTTTCCATCCTCACAGATAACTCTGGTACCAATTTGCTGATACCGGAACAATGAAAGACTTGTGGAGGGCGGTGGCTTGAGATCGAAGCTCTATTTATTGTAGGACACCTTTAATCGCTGCGTTACACACGCAGATCAAAATCGAGCTCACAACTGCGCTGAGATAGAAACTGATCAAAAAGGTGGGTGCAATCTCATCTACTTCTTTGCGGTGTCGATGGTCGTAATTGCACACAAACTGTTTATATGCTACAAATTGACATGGCCATTAAACATTGAAACCAAGAAACAGGTGTACACGTGAGACTCGGTTTCGCATACAGTGGACTAAGTAGCAGTGTATTTGTGGATTAGTGGTAAGTATAAGTGTAAGTATAAATACGTAGTATAAGTATAAACCGTTCACCTTTGATCAATCCTTGAGGGATGCGCCATGCATTTCTGCTCACCAAAGAATGTTATAGATGGTTGAATGCATATGTAGCTTATGCAATAACTTGCTATTGCCTGCCGATGCACCAAGTTAGTGTTGTTATACTACCAAATAACCCTGGTGCCAATTTGCCACCCTCATAGAGGAGGTGGGCTTGGCGAGGCTTGGGCGTGCGATCGAACCAATGACCACGTGTGTATTGGAGGACATCTGCGACCATTGCTCTACACGCGTTAATCTGTTTATACTCACGAATAGCCTGCTTGTCTATTCCGAAGCAAAGAGCTGTCTTTACAGTATTTCAGCAAATTCAAGCACGTAGTTTGAAATGTGTGAAGCATTTCCGTAAACCGATGAGACCCAGCACTAGCTTCTTGATTTAAACAAGTACTCTGCGTTCCAAAATTCAAGAAACTACTTTTCGCTTGTGATGATTACGACTGTCTGAAATTTTCTTTTTTTAAATGGTGTTTAATATTAGTGATTACTGCAGAATACGTCTTGGAGGACTAGTGAGGCTGTTCTTCCTAAATTTGATATTTCAATCGTAAATAATACTGAATATGAAGGGAGTCATCTTGTGCTCTCTGCCACCACATTGATATCGATAGTTCATGCTTCTTCTTTTTTTGCTTCGTTATCAGTTCGTCTATCTGTTAACCTAACACCAACCACTCAGTGAAATCCCAATGCCTAAAATTTCTCGTGATAAATATTTAGAACAGTTCATCTAAGACTGAAAATAGGAACTAGGTTCACGTATGAACATTACTGACATTTCTTCTTTCACTTTCAGTTAACTGATCCGACACAGGAAATCAAATCACCGCCGCGTATGAAACAAGTGAGGACGAAGAGCTTCCGACTTCGCTTTGTGTTCCTATTATAGCTCTGCTCGTAACAGTGGATCTGTTTGCTGTTGTAATGACTTGGAAACACTGCCCTTCAAATGATGTACCAAATCAAGTGCACAGCACTGCTAAGCACTCTTTTTTCCTTAGAAGACACTGGTCATATCAGAATTGCACTATTATCTATTCGCTTTCGTTGCTGAACAGAACCACGAACTATCCTTCATGGCCTCTTCGATTATTGCTTAACTACTTCGGTGACTACTACTATGGTGTGTAGTGAGTTGGTCAAATGTCACCATCTACTGGTTGTGGCAGTAGATCTGTGATATTCGACCGACTCACGCCCTACATCATCTATTTTCCCGACCGCTGACTATCGTTTTCTGAACACTGTCCACCCCGGTTTCTGTTTCTTTTCCGAAATATACAAAGGAATGCGGTAGTTTGAAGTGTTGTGTATCGGACCTGTATAACATCACCGGAATATCCATTTATATTCTTTAATACTTCTTTACCAGCACTAGTTCTACAAGGAACAAAATTTTCCTCCACCCTCCAACAAAGTATTTGAAATATTTATTAACAGTTACGCTTTTGATTAAGAATACTCTTTCGAGAAAGAGAAATGTTCAAGAAGAAGAAAAGAAGGATTATTTCCAATTGCTGCACAGCTAAGCAGTTCACATCTGCGTAACAGTTGTCTGCTGACTTGTCATGTCCGGTGTTGAATTCATCACAACATGTTTTTCCTGAAGAAGATATCCCGAATATGCAGGAATAATTCATTATGCACAGTCTGAAACGTTCTTGGATTTATTACGTACCACGTTGACCGCCTCGTCAAATTCAAGTCCCTGAAAAGTCAAACTTAACGAATTACAGTCAGAATTATTAACCATTATAACTTCAATGATGCTGAGATATTTGCAAAATTTCGGACCGCAGAGGACTGCGGTGGGAAACGAACGCGCTATTACCTTTTCCGGAAGCTAACGCGTTCACCACCACACTATGCGGTCTGGAGTTTTGTAAATATCTCAGCATCATTGAAGTTATATTTCGTAACAGACTCTGCCATTGAAAAGGTGTATGCAGTAAATAATAAGTTAAAATTGTGGTTGTAACTACAGCCTCAGCATAAGTGGGTTCATTGTCCATTCGGGCTCCCCAGATCAGTCTCGTTGACGCGTGATTGCTGATGGTATTGATTGATAGAACTAGCTGAGCGACAGGCGAAACGACGGACTCGCATGGTGGGTGGTTAACGCGTTAGAGCGCGTTCGTTCCCCACTGCATACACCTGTGGTCCGGAGTTTTGCAAATATCTCAACATTTCATACGAGTTATTTTTTTCGCAACATACCCTGCCATTAAGAAGAAAAAGACAGTAAATAAAAGGGTTAAGGTTATGGTGTTTATTTGAGTTTGGAAAAACAGATTCGAGTGAGATTACAGATGTCGAATGGCGATGCATATCAGAGAGTCCTTGTATTGATATTATTCATGTGATTCGCACGAAGTTGGCCTAACTAGGGATCATTCACCGCTGCCAGCAGTTTTTCTCGTTACGTTGGTATGTTGTGCTCCTCATGAAGTGAATGCAAGGCTAGCGAAATATCTAAGCAAATTTTTATTTTTATTTCTACACGATCCGTCATTGTATCTACTACGTGGGTCCTAGCACTTCTTGCTTTCCATGCGTTTCCTGGCATCCAACATCCACAACGGTCTTCGAGAAATTGGCACACTGTTTCGGCTGGTGTTTAAGGAGCCAATTCTCTTGGCAACCTTAAAAAATGCCGGGCTAAGGCGTTTCCACGTGGACAGGAGAAGAGCGCTGGGGTGGGATCGTACGAGCGCCTTTGCTTCCTAATCGAGTGCACTACTAACCACTGCACTATTGCAGTCTCCTGTGTTTGTGGCTTGAAATGATAAAGGACAGAGCTCTTGGCAGTGACTAATCTCTGAGGGATGCACCACACATTTCACCAAGCATCACTAGAGGTGACTAAATGCATATCTCACCTGTATGGACTAGCTGAGACCTGTTGGTGTATCAAGTTAGTACTACTATCCTCCCAGACATGTCTGGCATCAATTTACCGAGCCCAGATAGACAGAAGGCTTGGTGAGTCTGGGGCGCAGGACCGATCCCGTGTGTATTGTGGGGTTCCTCTCACTACTGCGCTACGCGCGCCTCCATTGTTGCTTAATTCTTGATAAAGTCTATTGTATTTCTCATGGAATACCGAAAGTTTCGTCGTCCATGGCTACGCACAGTAATTAAAAAACACTAACTTACATAACACTTTTCTTTGTACGTTAACACCTTGTACTCCACCGATTACGATAAATTAAGAAACTTTAAAACTTTAGTACTTTTCGAAAAATTTGAGAACGTAGCGAATCAATAAGATGTTGATTTATGTGACTTAT
This sequence comes from Angiostrongylus costaricensis, assembly GCA_900624975.1. Taxonomy (NCBI): domain Eukaryota; kingdom Metazoa; phylum Nematoda; class Chromadorea; order Rhabditida; family Metastrongylidae; genus Angiostrongylus; species Angiostrongylus costaricensis. The sequence continues at coordinate 13,091 of UYYA01004154.1, read as the reverse complement.
TCATCGTGAAAACAAATTTGTTACTTTGCATTGCAGCTTCTTAATTTTATCTTCTTGCGACGATACTTTTGTTCCATTGAGAAGGATGAGGAGATGAAGGCTTAGAAAATGAACTGCTACTCAATGCACTATTATATGCCCTACCACTTATATTTAACATTCAGTAGTATTGCTTACTTGAACATTTAGAGTGACCATGATGACAAATTATCCCAAAAACTAATGTGTAGTTTTCGCATGGCTGGTGTTTTCCTAGTTCAACGCGATCCTTTTTTATTTGGCATCGCTAAATACTTGGACAGCTAAGATTTCCAGGTTGTTCCCACTAGTACTTGCTCGGGCATACCAGAAGAAGATTTGGTACGTTACGATGAAATTTATTCTACCATTAAGAAAATTCCAGGTAATTTCTTCCTTGTGGCTGGGATTCTGAGTGAAAAAATCGGGGTCATTCTCAAGCTAGATGAATCTGCTGCAGGAATGAACACTCTGATCTACATCGCTGTTCGACATCCAGGAACCCCACCTCCTCTCTCAGGTGCACCTAAGCGGGAAACTATTATTGGATGCAGTAGTTCTGAATAACCAAAATACTCAGCTCTCTCTGGTTAGGATTTTTGTTTACTTTTTCTTTTTGAAACCTATGGAATTCACAATGTTGACTTTTTATTTACTGCCTTGTACTAGTTTCCACGGTAGGATATTATTTGTGAAACAACCACAATTATGCTGAGATATTTGCAAAACTCCGGACCGGAGGTGTATGCGGTGGGGAACGAACACGCGCTACGGTCCTTTCCGGGGAGTAGCGCGTTCACCACCACACCACGCGGGTCCTTCGTTTCGCCTGTCTCTCAGCTAGTTCTATCGATTTCTGCCATCAGCAATCACCCGTCAATGGGATCGATCTGGGGAGCCCAAATCGGCATTGAACCCAGTTAAGCTGAGGCTATAGTTGAATTTCACAATGTTGACTTCGTCATGAAAAGGTTATTATATCTCAGCATCATTGTGGTTATTATGAAATTACTTGGTTCATCTTCTTTGTCGTTGTCTCTTATTTTCGCTCTGTTGCAAACAATAAGTATGTCTTAAATGAAATCACGAACCGTTGTGTCTCGCCTGTGGTTATTTTCATCTTCGGGTAACCCTATGCTGTAATTAATGTACGCAGGTAGCAGAAAATGATTCAGAAAGGAGTAGTAACTGAAAATCTTTTTGTTGAGTATAGTTTATTATATTGAGATATGGGTCTACTATATAAAAGAGCTAAGGAAATAGACATCTTGCTTTACAGAGAAGGAAATTTTATGAATTTGAATACATATGAAGCCGTCTCTTCATAGACTGGTCTTAAATGCATCTATGATTTGCTTCAGTCTCTAAACTTCAGAAAAGGAGAAACATGATGAGTTAAAGATCAGAAAAGTTGTGGAAAATGTTCGGAAGTTGCACATGTGCATAATTTTCCTATATCAAATATAAGAAGTTTGCCTCTCGGCTAAATCATGCTGAAATGATTCCAATTCCTTTAGATCGTATTCCATATTAGCTTATAGCTTAGGCTCGCGAAAGCATGCCTTGTGATCGACCCACTACCTCAGAATGACTGCGCTTGCTAGCACAACGTCACGAAGTACTGTAATTGTTTCGGTTTGTTTTCTTCGGAGTCCATTCACGTTTATTTTATCTCCCATCATCCACACATCAAAATTGCCTTGAACCTAAATCCTTAGTGTCAAAGAAGAAGCGATAATTGTAAAGTGATTCGATAAAGGTAATCTAGGAAGAGTCGAGAAAGTGTATTGTGCTGATAATTTGTGATTACACAATATAATAAAGGACAAAGGTATAAAGCTATTGACGTTAGTCAATCAATAAAGAATGCGTCATGCATTCGACTTCATCAAGTATCGTAAAAGTGATTGAATTCATGTCTGGTTTGCACGATGTCTTCCAGTGGCCTAGCGTTCATCAATTCAGTGTTTTTATCCTCTCAAACAAGTCTGGTAGCATTTTACCCCATGCGGAAGTATCGAACGCTTGGTAAGCCTTCGCCTGCGGAACCAAACCATTAACCACGTCTGTATTCAAATCCCTAACTAGGCGCGCACTACTTTTTTATCCTTATCTAATCCTATCTATTCAACTGGAAGGCAAACCAATCAGGGCGGGATGACTCGTCTGTCGACAAAGCAGTTGAGTACGGTAAATCACTTTATAGCTAACTCTTGCAGTCACCCATTACTTTGGCGATTTTTCAGCCTAAGGCTAATGAATCGCAACGTTAATAAATGGATTTTTATGGTCATTAACCCTAAGCTTTCTACCTTTTATTTTGGTTATGAAATTAAAGACATTGAAACTTTTGGAAATTTCGTTGGGTTATTCGGTTAAGGTCTGCTGTTTTTGCTTAATTATGGGGCGCTTATTCAAGTCTGCGATTTTCTGGTTACCCATTACCCACTAACGATCGTACAGCTTTTTTTAAACGGCAATAACCACTTAGGGATTTGAGGATATATTCGACTAATGTAGCACATAGAAGAGACTACTCCCTATCCTTAATTCCGTCTGGATCGCATGGCGTAAACTCCTCCGTTCCATAAACTTCGGCTATTGCATGTGGTTATAGTGAAAGGAATGCTGGAGCAAAATCCTACGTTCTAATGAAGAGTGAAGGCAAGCCTCTAAATCACAGTCCATACACGGATCGACCCATCTCATTGCTTCATGATCCATGTAGGATAATAAATTCTCCTTCACAGCAGGCTTTCTTTACGAGTTTTTACGACTGCAGTTTATTTTCATTGTCTTTGATGATATCTTTTTACGCCATTTTATTGAGGTCGCCGACATTGTTTCTACTTCTGCGATGTGGTTTGAAACAATTGCGCGTACCTCTTTTTTAGCTCAATCACGTGACTTCATTCATCAATGTAGTGCTGTTGTGCACAGTATTTGCGAGATTATGTCACTCCGTCAATCTACTTTTCAGTTTTAATACTGAAGGACCAGTGAAAAGCCGTGTCGTTGTGGTGAAATGGCTGTTGCTGTCAGTAAGCGTTTTTATACAGAACGTCCCTATACCCTAGTCAACTAAGGACAGCGTGGCGCTGTACACACTACACTCCACCCTCAAATGCTCTTTCATAGTCGACGAAGAATAGGACAAGAGGTACGTGCTATTCTCCACACACCTTTATGATTTTTGAGAATGTGCCCCATTCACTTAAATGCCTTGCAAAATCTAGATTCCTCTATAGGGTGAACGTCTTGTTCAAAATGCACATCAGGGTGAACCCCGTCAAAAGCTTAGAGGCCACAGTCAATGAGCTGCTCACACGGTAACTACGACGGTCTGCTTCATCCAGAAAAAAAGGATGTTTCGTGAAGTCGTCTATTGGATAGGTTTCCGTTGCTTTTCCCGACATGAACTCTGTTGGAGGTGGTACGTCTAAGCGACCTCAAACTTAATCAAAGCCTACCGACCAAAACAAGCTATGGTCCAGCGCCACACAATGTTTCGGACTTCTGATTGCAACTCGTACTTTATTAAAACGAAATTTGGTCGTGTTATTCCACTGTGGTTGGTAGCATATTGCACAACCGTTGCGGCTCAGAAGATAACTATGTAGAAACTTAATTATATCTCACAAAAGGAAATTGCGTTTTATATTCCATAGTCTGGCAGAACAAACAGTGAAATCACGTGCTTCCAAAGATATCGATGACATTTCTTTAGTGGCTTCACTTTTGGGGTTTTCTCTAAAATCCTTTCTGTCGCTACCGATGTAGATCCACTTGCACCGCCTTTGCTCAACTGGCTTTGATCACGCCTTGGCATGATGCTCTCTTTATGCTATTTTTGGCATGAATGTAACCATGGATAGCTTGCAGCACTTCGACCTTACAAATGATACTGGTGACATTTCATTCGATATAACTAAACAGCGCGACTATTTTCCAGGCATTTTCTCTCTTTTAGAAGTCCATTGTTCCTGCTAAGTAAAAGTTTGGAGCTTACGCTTGCTTTGGAAACTACCGTACGAGCTCATAGTCCTCCGTTGATCGGATCCTCACTTTTCCACTAATCTTTAGTGGATTAGGCACTGTTGGGAATGCTCATGTTTTGAATCGGTATTTTTTTTCCAAACCATAATTCATTTTATCTTCTTCTTTGTGATTAAAGCGAATCTTTGCTCGAAGTATCTGGTGCTCTGATTCGCTGCAAACAACGACCGATGACAACGTCGAAGTGATTTTACCTACCATTAATAAGCATAAAATCATTGTTCCCATAAACCACACTATTTGAGGCCTCCACATCTAGTTTTGATAGTCTTTTTCTTGAAAAAAAGTTTCATTGAAGAGATGAGCTACAGAGATTAGTGCCATAAGATGATCTCCATTTTTACTACCGAAGGATTGATTTCACGAGGCGATCGTTTCCATACTTGAATTCGCATTTTCCATTTTTGCATTCCCATTCCTGAGTGATTCCTGTCCTTTCATGACCACAACAAGTTTATGGAATTTCTTCTAGTTATAGACGAGTTTATCGAAACCATTAAAAAATTTCTCCGAATTTCATGGCGCCATCTGCTGAGGTTAATAGAGTCAATGATTTCACTCAAGCGTTTCTGATAAGAAATTGGTCCCCATCGGTCATTCCAAACATGAGTGTTTGATCAGGTACAGAGCTTATTCGGACGGTCGTCAATGTGTTGAAATGAAAAGGATTTGTTGCATAGTTCTGCAGAATTCTTGAAAACGTAAAAAAAAAGAAGATGGGGAAATCTTCAAAATAGGCGTAGGACTAGCACACGCTGTATTACTGAAGTTAGAAAAGAGTCATGCAGGTCTCCATAAGGATACTGGAATTTACTTACATGACGAATGAATGTTGGGCAGTCGTCCATGTTCGTTGCGAAGAGTGCAAAATATTTCGATCCGGACGTATTTAAGCTTAGACTTTGCGGAAAATCGGATCCGAGTTTATATTTGTGAAGCGTCGTAACTGACTAAAATCTGCTATTTGCTTGATGTTATAAAGTCGTGTTAAATAAAAATAGAACATTTGTTGGACATTCAAATATTTACTTAAAGCTCTAAAAAGGATAAAGCTCTCGGCGTTGATCAATCCCTGAAGGATGCGCCATGCGCTCGACTTCATTAAACATCGTTTGGAGGTGATTGAATGCATATCTGGCCTTTACTCTCTCAGAAGACTCGCTGTGCCCTACCGATGTGTCAAGTCAGTGTTGCTACCCTCGCAGACAAGTCTGATACCAATTTGCCGGCCAGAGAGAGATTGAAGGCTTGGTGGGCCAAAGGCGCTAGCATCGATCCCATGTGCGTGTTGCAGAGCGGCTCCGACCACTGCGCTACACCCGCCCTTAATATTTCCTTACCTCATTGAATCTAATCAGAAGTTTATTAAACTCTAGTGTGAATTGAACACCTTCAATCCGTGAATCCTCGTCTGAAAATGACATCGATCGCGATGCATACAAAAAGTCTATCAAAATTTGTAGGAAATGCTGAGATATTTGCAAAACTCCGGACCACAGGTGTATGCAGTGGAGAACGAACACGCGCTATTGTCCTTACCGGGGAGCAGCGCACTTCACCACTACACCATCCGGGTCTATCAAGATTCTTGGAAATATCTGTCAAGACTTGTGAAACCACCCACATATACCAGAGTTGTTTTTTCGAATTGCGGATATAGCATAGCTATATGATCTCTTCATTTCTTTATCCTTAAGCGTACCATTATTTTCCACTGTAATTCTATTAATTATCAAGTCATTTGTACGGTCAGCACTGTAAAATCATAGACGTCCCATCGAGAGCAAATCTAGTCAAGAAGACATGAAGAAAGTAATACTTTAGTACAGATGCAATTTTCAACTCTAATATGATCTAGATTTTTACTTATAGAACTAACGGCCATGTTTGTATTGCAGAATGCCCTCTAACCACCTTGTGCGATGTCTATCAGCTAAAGTTGAAGTCTACACGCTCTGAGGAAGGAGCCGGTATTGTTGGAAAGTTTTAGAGAATAAAACACTTATGAAAGCAATATTATAGATAGAAACTATAGGTGCGACTTTTTTTCTTGAGCACGTATTTTTAATGTTACTATATAAAAAGGATAAAGGATAAAGCTCTCGGCGTTGATCAACTCCTGAGAAAAGCCATGCATTCGACTTTATTAAGCGTCGTTAAAGATCATTGAATCCATATCTGGCCTACATAATGATTCGCTGTGGCTTATCGATGTCAATGCTGCTATCTTCTCAGACAAGTGTAGAACTAATTTGCCTACAGATGGGCGGCATGGTAGGCTTAGAGCGGTGGGTCGATCCCTTGTGTATTGCAGGGAGTCTTTAAGCACTGCACAACAGGTGCCCTATTCAGCACATGTATCGTTATAAAATACAGATGTCGGATTTTGGTCATGTGTTTTGTGAAGCATTCTGACTTGCAGTAGACGCTTACCTGCCTTCTTTTCCAGAAGGTAAGCACGTTTCAACAAATGGTCCTTTAGCAGTAATTCTGGTGGAGTCCAATAGTCAAAAAATGATGCGACAATTCTGCAACAAAAGAGTTCTAGTGAGGAAATTCAGATGACGGTTTAATTTTAAGCGAGTTGTGTGGTCTATGAAAAGAGTGATAGCATTTTTTTGGAAAATGATTGCGTCCGTCGATCGATTGCGATTCGTAATGGAGCAATGTGTGTAAAAATTCAAATGAATGAGTCAAAGAGTAATTCATTGATGACGTGAAGGTGATCGCTTCCTCAGTTGCGTTAAAAAGTGTCTCAAATCTATCGACAATTATGAATAGCCGTGAACATTTTGTAGATACTAAGACAACGTTCTCTATTTGTACCACTGAACACGAACTTTCCAATCACTTATTTAGCTTGGTTTTCTGATGGCGTATACGTTTTTACCCGTTCAACTTACTTATGAGAATCTAGACGTTGACAACGAGGAGCGTTGAACGTCACATCAATGACACTTTCTCTGAAGTCATAAATACGTATCATTGGCTTCTGAACTACCGTGAAGCTGCTCAGAATTGCATTTGCCGGAAGATATCTGAAATCGGTTTATTCATTTACTTTGTTCTTAGAAATGAATTCGATAAAGTCCTAAAAACACCGAGCATATTGCGAAAGATTAACGGTCTCATCACTCTTACAAGGTTTGTTAAAAATGTTTTGCCATGGAGCAGACTTTTAGACAACGGACCATTGCGAATCATTGTAAAGGCCAGATGCATTCAATCACCTCCAAACGATGTTTAATGAAGTCTAATGCAAGGCGCATCCCTCAGGGATTGATCAGTGTCTAAAGTTTTATCCTTTATCCTTTGAAATTAAAATTTCTAGAACACTAGATTTCCGAGTTTTAAAAGTTAAAATCTTAACTTCTAAATTTCCCACGTAAGTACAGCAGACTACGGATCCTCCTCATATGAGGGATCACGAGCCGGTTAGACGCGAGGCTACGTGGCGCGTCCCAAGTGGCGGGAGCGTGTTAATCGCGGACCAAAAGCGACCTTTGCTTCTCTGAGACACAGGTGGATCCAGGGGATAGACTCATTGTTTTTGCTGCGCTGATTTGGCACATACTTTCTGTATTTGCCAGGTGTATTCATGCCTGCATGTGTGGGTGCGCTCTTGCTTATGCGGATTGTATTCTACGAGTTAGGTAGGCCAAAAGCCTGCAATCAAGTGACTGGGAACTATATGGGAGGCGGTTAGGAGTCGCCTCCAACAAATAAGCTCCATGTTCAATCTGGGAGAACCCATGAGTATACCCAGCCCCCACGTTCAGAGCACAGAAAGCAATACGTGGGTAGCAAAATGCTAAACACAGTAAAAAAAAAAGAAACGGGGCTTTTTCATTTCCCTGACCCCGAAAGAGCGCCACTTTCGCAGCGTTGGGTACGATGAGTACAGAGAGGCTGCTAAAATCTCAGGGCCAATGGAAATTGCCTGGATTTCAAGGAGCTATGGTGACGATCTGTACCTACAATGCATGCACACTTGCATTTGATTCTCTTTGATCATACAAGAAAGAAGGAAAATGTATAACGTCATCAGGCTGGCCGAGACGGGACGACCCCGGCCTTTCAACGCCGTCTATGACACCGAAGAAGAACTGTTCCACGGAACATGCGACTGTAGAGGAGTCAGCGGCGTCTGCGTTCTCGTCAATACGGGTTTGTCCATGAGCTTCGATTCATTCGAATAGCTTGCGACTCGAATCGGACGTTTACGCTTAAAAAGATGTGGATCAATACCGGTTTTCACAATCTTTGTCGTCTACGCGCCGACATCAAACTAAGACGAAGAAGAAGTTGAAGCGTTCTATATGGACTTTGAGAATTTCTACAAAGAAGACCACACATTATTCAAGGTCATCATTGGGGATTTCAACGCCAGGATTGGACCAAGAAGAACGTCGCAATGGAAACCATGGATTAGAATGGGACGAACAGGGCGAGCGGCTATCTGAGTTTATCATGGCGACCATCCATGGCAACTCGCATTTCCAGTAGCCCCACCCTCAACGCTAGACGTGGTAGTCTCCCAATGGAGAGTACCACAACGAAATAGACCACATCATAGTAAATAGAAGGTTTTGCCTAACCGATGTCGATGTTGTCTCAAAATTCTACACAGGACGAGGCCACCATCTCCTTCGCGCAACATTCTATTTCTCGCGAGAAGGAAAAAAGCCAATAAATTCAAAAACCGAAGTCGTAGAACTACCATAAACTGGGACTTATTCAATTCATTAGTGGGTTGTTAGGAAGATGCCGTTCTCGATAACATCGGTGAAGAGTACGATCGAATCATTCGAGATCTTAAAGTTAGCGCTATGAAAGCTGAGAGTTCGAAAGTCACCAAGAGACGTTTGTCTCCAGAAACACTCGAGCTGATACGCCAGCATGGAATCGCACGAGCTGCAGGCAACGGCGAACTAACGTCCGAACTTGTAAAGCAATGCAGACAGGCGATAAAAGAAAATCTTAAAGAGAGAAGAGCAGCAGTAATGGACGAAGCAGCAGAGGCTGGGAAAAGCTTTTGCAAAGCCCACCGAAGCTTTACCAATTACACGACCAAGATGATTGCACTCCCACACCCAGATGGAACAGTTACAGTGTCCAGAAAGGCAGTGGAGAAAATCATTCACGAATACTACTCGGATCTCTTCGACAGCCACGTCTACCTCGCGTCATATGAAATAAAGGAGGATGGATATGTTGCACCACCGGTTCTCCCTTCCGAAATCCGACATACCATTTCGTTGGTGAAAAATCGAACAGCAAACTAGGTCCGGAGAGGATAAGACCAAAGCACGTGAAAAACCTTCCGCAACTCCTCGTAAACACACTGACTTGGCTCTTCACACGTTACCTGTATGAATACAAGGTCCCTACTCAGTGAAAGACCAGCAAGACCGTGTTATCGTTCAAAAAGGGCGATCTACACGATATCGGCAAGTATCGCCCAATCTGCTTGCTCTCTATCGTCTACAAACTTTTCACTCTAGTTGTCCTAAACAGGATTGACAGAACACTGGATGAAGGATAGCCACGTGAGCAAGCAGGGTTTCGAAAAGGATTTAGTACGATGGACCACATCCACACGATAACAAGGCTCATTGAAGTATCGCGAGAGTACAAAAGACCGCTCTGTCTCACCTTCATCGATTTACAGAAGGCCTTTGATTCAGTTGAGATAGAAGCAATTATGGGAGCCTTCCGTAAGCTGTACAAAAATTTCACAACCAAGATATCACCATTCTACAACGATATTAACGTTGACGTCAAAACAGGAGTTAGGCAATGCGATACCATCTCGTCAAAATTATTTACCGCCACCCTCCAGAACGTCATGAACATTGAAATGGGATAACATGGGAGTGAAAGTCGGTGGTCGGCAGTTACATCATCTTCGCTTTGCTGGGGACATTGTCCTTGTAACATCAAACACTAGCCAAGTGGAACGAATTCTTGCCGACTTTGATAAAGGTTGTGAAAAATCGGTCTTCAAGCAAATCTGACAAAAACGATGTTCATGAAGAACGGATTGCTTTCGAATGCCCCATTCACGCTCAGCGGAACGAATATCTCCGAATGCTCCAGCTATATCTATCTAGGTCGGCGAATCAATATTGTGAATAAGCAGGATGAAAGATCACTCAGAATGAAGATCAGGATGAAGCAGTAAAGTGGGAGAAATGATCAATAATCAGCTCCATAGAACAACTTTTTCATCTAAGTAAAACAAAATAATTGTGTCTGGTAGGCAAAGATCTGTAAATTCTAATGGCTTTTATTTCAATCAATAAATATCACTGTGGGACAAGATATTTTCTATTAAAGTTGGAAGCGGCCACCACTTTTGCGTCAAATTGTTCAAAGCCAGTTCACATTGCTACCGTCGTTTCTGCTCATTCGTTTCGTGTCCGCTTTTTTCTATATCTAATGGTCGTTTCGTATGCCCCATTCACGCTCAACGGAACGAATATCTCCGAATGCTCCAGTTATGTCTTTCTAGGACAGGAAATCAACATGTTGAACGACCTAGCTCCAGAGTTCAGCAGAAGGAAACGAGCGGCCTGGGGAACTTTCAAGAGTATCGAGGACGTAGTGAAGAGAACAAAGAACACCGTCCTCCGTGTCCACCTTTTCGACTCAACGGTGCTTCCTGCGTTAATATATGCGTCGGAAACCTGGTCGCTGCGTAAACAGGATGAAAGATCACTCAACGTTATTGAACGTGAAGTCGAAAGAACGATGCTCGGAGTATCCCGTGTCATGCAAGTAAGGGAAGAGATCCTCCGAAGCTCCAACCTGCGTCAACGATCAAAAATCAATGGTGCCGTTCTTTACGCCAAACAGTCGAAAATAAGGTGGGCCAGACACTTAATGCGTATGAACGACAGCAGATGGACTAGACCTGCTACTGACTGGATTCCTGGGTATGTCAAACGTACTGCAGGAATACCATCGACCCGGTAGTCAGAGTTCTTCACGAAGAGATTAGAAGAAAAATATGATGCTCGACGAGTCCTTAGAGCGTGCAGAACCCACTGGGATACTCCTCCACGCGACAGGGGAAAAGGGAAGATTTACTGGCGCCCGCTCGAGTCACTCGACGATCAACGGGACTATAGGTGATACAGGTGAAGCGCAGCAGTCAGAAAAAGCCATGAAGCAACACCGATATATCTTGAGGAAATCCGATTTGTCCAATTTCATGTTTGATAAGCAAAGCTCGACGTAAAAGGATGTCTCATGGGCTTCAGAAAACCGGAGTTCCATATTAACAGAATAGTAATACTTGTTAATCGTTTGCAAAGATTTGTGGATTCTATCGGTTCCTTTCTCAATGAATAGAATTCGCTACGAACTGAGTTGTTTTTCTGTAATGTTGAGGTATTTGCAAAACTCCAGGCCGTAGGTGTCTGCGGTATTGTTCTTTCCGGGGAGTAACGCGTTCACCACCACACCATATAAAAGGTTAAGGCAGCATATAAAAAGGTTAAGATTGAGTTGTTTTTGTTCATACTTGGAAACGGTCACTGTTTTTGGTACCGGATTGTTTTTGGAAAGCGGATTGGAACCAAGCGTATTGTCACGAAAATGTTTCAAAACAGCACTTGTAGCGTTCGACGATGTCTTACGCTGTTATCGTGCACAATCCCTATGAAGTGCATCAATGGATAATGGCTTGTCTGCTACTCGAACTTTTATTGAGTATTGATTGAAAAAAGTGAGATAAAAATAGTATAATGGTCAAGTAATTCTTTTGCTAGTAATTATAATGATGACATCATACATACGCCCACTCCCACACATATTCCGATAGAGATTCTATCAGAAACAGAGCAATACAGATCATCAAACACCATTATATATATATATGCCTATAAGGGCGCATGTAGGGCAGTGATTGGAGGCGCCACTGCGACACACATTTGGAACCGATCCCTGCGCCCACGGCCCACCAAGCCTTCCATCTCCTGGGTGGGCAAATTGGTATCAGACTTGTCGGGAAGGACAGCAGCACTGGCTCGATAAATTGATGGACCACAGGCATTCGAACACGTCTGATTTGTGATGGGACCGTTAGGGTGAAAGACTGGTTGAAACCGAAAATAAGCAAGGACCTCAGTGGTGCAGTGGGTAACATGTGCGCTTCCGTAAAGGGTAATCGACATTTCGAATCTGGCCTTGGACCCATGTTTTGCGAATTTCTCAGCATCATTGTGGCTGTATTTCACATAATACCACTTCACGAGAAATAATGGGCAGCAGATAAAAACCTAAACATAAATATGAGCATAAATATATGCAAGTATATATTTGCATATATTTATGCTTACATTTATATTACGCACCCCACTATCCACTTATGCAAACGTCGAGTTTTCCAACTGCCGTTAAATTACGTCATGCCAAGTTTTGCAACGGAAATAAAATAGACAATTGCCTAGAGCAAGAAAGAAAGTGAAGGCGGCCAATATCTCAGAGCTAAGCAGTATCACCAAAGTTCAGGTAAGGTAACGGAATCCATCTCACCTTCGAGTAGAGGCTCTAGGTCCGTAGAAATGTGTCCTTTAATACGACATCATTAAATGATTTGGGGAAACACAAGCACGGTAGTTGAGGACATTATTCGGTTCTGTCGCATAATTCCTTTTTCGATCTGGCACCCAGCCGAACAAGTCTGTCATTTCTTAATGATCGGGAAAGTAGTACCAGAGTTGTCTAACAAGGTTCTCTGTTATCCACAAAAAGTGGTGCATGAACCGAAACCTGGTAACGCACCACTAGAGGTATCCCAAGAATCCAGACAGAATGATCAGAACGAATAATCAGCGACATGTGAAGACAAAATCCTTCAGAGAGAGCTTGAGTAGCATGCAAATCCGAAGAATTACTTGAATAGTACGAGGAAGCGAATAAAAATAGCACTGGAATATGAATGTGTCGTTTTCTTGCTCAGCAATCGCGAGGTTTTTAAACAGCATACATTTACTTCCATAAAAACACAA